>WSXT02176471.1:0-21859 GCA_011762715.2 Neuroterus valhalla | reverse complement strand
TGTTCAAAATGCTCCCCCTCTTCCATTTTTTATCCAAAATAGCTGGTTAACGAACTTGACCTGTCTTTTTGGTCCCTGAAAATGTTTGTCAAAGGGCAATCCAATCCGAGTAGTCTTTCAAAAGTTATCGAGTATACAGACACCAACAACACCAACGATGACGACAACGACGACAACAGACAGACAGTCACAAACGTAAAAACTATTTTTTCGGAATCAGGAGATCACAAAACGTGGACATTTTATAAATTCCGCGAAAGTCAATTTTCACGTAAAACCAATACCTTCTCTTTAAGATGAGAATGTAATAAACTGTGAACTCCATAACTATCGAAAGAATGATCGTATTTAATCGTGCTTTGGCACCCATTTTGAGGGACGAAAAAGACAAGTTAGGTTCGTTGACCAGCTATTTTCGATCAAAAATAAAAGAGGGGGAGCATTTTGAAAATTTTTTTTTTACTTTTTTTTCCAAGACCCAAAAATTGTAAGTATGGCTTCTTTTAGGAGGTAAGAAGTGAAAAAATTCATCCTCATGATTTTTTTAATGAAAACAAAATTGTCAGAGTTGTGGCATTTTCAAAATTCAAAAATATAAACGAAAGTGAGAAGTTTTAGTCAAACAACGCAAGATACGAATAAAAGATCAAAGAAAAAAATGTTTCCTTTTTGAAGCCCCCCAGGATGATCTTTACAACTTTTCGAGTTTTTTCAAAAAATCGGAAATTCAAATTTTGGTCGCACAAAAAATAATGAAAAATATAAAGATTCATTTTTTCGTCAAACTATGCAAGGTCCGGGGAATGTAGAAGAACTTAACTTATGCACCAAAAAAAGATCTAAAAATATGGTGAAATTATCTTTCTGAAAGGAAAAGTAGTTTTTGCTTCATTTATAAAAAAACATATAAAAAATGAAAAAATGAACTTTTTGACAATTGACACAATCATCCTCTAATGTGTTATCAACTCCTTCACAGGATATCTAGTTTTCATTTGAATCAGGAAAAAAAAACTATAAAAATAAGATCATAAAATTCTTGTAAAAATGACTAAGGCTAACACAGAAGATTGATAGAGAAAATTTATTCATCCAAAAAATATCTGTAAATTTCTTATAATTTTTCCCCTTGGACGCTCAGTTTTTGTTTCAATCGTAAAAAATAAAATTAAAAATTAAAAACTTGAATTTCTAGGAAAACTACACAGCATGTGGAAAAAATTAGTTTACAAAACTTCTCGATCGCTTTGGACAAACTGTGATCGAGTGCGCAGCACGAGACATGCGATGAGAATGCATTCGTTAAAGCTGGAGAAGCTTCAAGAAAAGAGAATTCACACTCATCAATTTAAAGTAGTCGACATTTCGCTTTTGAGTTTCACAAGCTTTTTATGCAACTGTATGGAGGAGCAAAGGCCGAGCGCGTAGCGCGATGTAAATTCATAACCGAACGCGGAGCGCGAACTTGCGAGTGAAATGAGCCGCGCGCAAAGCGCGCGATGAAAACGGTGGGCAGATATTTTTTTTCTCTAAAAACGTATGAGAACGCCGAGATCCTAAGAACTCCGCGAAAGTTAATTTTCGCTTACAAAAACAAAACGCTTTCATTAGAAATGAAACTGTAATAATGATTGTACAAGTTTTATTTCGTAAAATATTGATATATTCAACATAAATTCTATTAACGATATATTCACTCCTAGTCCTGCGACATTTCTTCACGGTCTTTGTGTAGGAATGTAACTTAGAGCCCGGAGTGCTGTATACAGGAGTGTATAAATGGTTGCAGGTTTTCAGGCAGAACTTCACTCTTGAATTTTATAGTATTAAGGTAAATTTCTTCTTATTACAGAAGGAATTTACATCAACCACAC
Source organism: Neuroterus valhalla (assembly GCA_011762715.2). NCBI lineage: Eukaryota > Metazoa > Arthropoda > Insecta > Hymenoptera > Cynipidae > Neuroterus > Neuroterus valhalla. Next base: position 19,985 of record WSXT02176471.1, on the reverse strand, counting down.
AGAAGTCAAACCTCTACGAGTTGAGCATGAAACTGAAATATTAATTTATAACAGTAACGCCAAGTATAATTAGGATCACCAACTACAAAATTTGAAATATTGTTCTTTTATTATTTATTTTTTCATTCCTCCACTGTTCAGACACATCTCGAATCATTCAAGCATCCCAATTTAAAGCTTAGGCATTTATGAATACAAATTTCATTCTAAATTATTAGGATAATTTATCTTCCAGATTGCATAATGAGCTTATTTTCGATATACCAGAATGATTTCCGGTGCAGGTGTGTTATTGAAAATCTCTTTTACTATTGAAAATCAAGCTTGTTTCTTCTGGTGATGTTACCAGCATAAAATCGTAGTATAGAAACGTATAGAAATTGCTTCTTGAGATTAAATTCCATTAACTTTGTGTTTAATTATCTTGTGATTGATTTATTTCCATGAATGTAGTAGACACTTCGTAACACCTTTACTCTCTGTTGCTTTAATACAATTCCATAGAATTTTTATTTCCTTAGAGCTCTCTAATCATCGCCACCTGCCATGACCTCCATAAATTCTGCGAAGAAATGTTACTGTAATTAGAGGTTACACAATGGCTCGTAATGTAAAATTTATTATTTACTAACTACTTGAATATTTATTTAAGACATTCGATCACTATAACTTTCAGCACATTTGAAAAGTACTTACTTGCATTCAATTAGTGAAATTAATTAGATAAATTTTTATTATAGGAACAAATTATGAATCGAAGATTAGAGTTATTAACAATTTAATGAAAAAACGTATAATAATTATTTTTAATTCTTGTCTGAATTTTAGCGAAGGCAATATGATTAAAAAAATCAGTAGATCTAAAGTCATAAAACAATGTTCCATACGCAATTAAGGTTTTTCCGAAAGTCGTTTACAATAATAAATAAATAAAAACCCGTAAGGGCCATATTGATATAAAATACAAAATACCCAAATATTTAATTAAATCTGGCTACTCATATCATACATTTCTAGTTCAATGATAATTAGAAGATATCATTTCCATATTTACGCCCGAGAAGTAATAATTTAGAATTTCGAACAAAAGAAATAACGATAAATTCCTAAAAGTTATTTTTCGCAGAACACGGAAAAATCTGCCTTTGTCTGGATTCGAACTGGAGACGCCCTTATACATGAGTGGAGCGTTGAACCAATTGAGCAACTGAGGCGTTGGCAGATCTTTTCCAATTCTTCTTGACAACTTTCAATTATTATTTTTGAATTTATCTCGCGTTGATAAAAATTGTGTTTTGGAATAACATTGTCACAGTGGAGCACTGAGGCTTTCAAATTTTAAACTCAATAATTCTCGATCATAATTATGAGAATAATATCTTCCAGTTACCATTGAGATAATCTCGCGTTGATTAGAATCGTTTATTGAAATTATTTTGTCACAATGGTGACATTCATGTAGTTAATATGTCATATAGAGGTTGCTATGAAGAATTATAAGTGAAAAATCTAGTGGCGTTTTCGATTGATATCCGGGCTGCGGCAGATTTCTACTGGTTCATCAAAAAATTAGATGTCAAAATTGATCGTTATTTCGTTCTTTCGAAATTCCATGTCTCTAGTTGAAGAGGAAGAGTTTACATTGCCCCCCCCCCTTCCCGCTCTTTGGTAGAGCATACTAGAAAAATAATCTTACCATCGAAGTCGAGGGTCCCGGAGCCATCGGCATCAATTTCTTCAATCATTTGATCAAGTTCTTCTGGCGAGAGCTTATCATCCAGTTCATGAAGAATGTCACGAAATACATCTGTAGTTATGTAACCGTTTCCTTCTTTATCGTATAAACGGAAGGCTTCTCTCAGTTCTTGCTGCATTGCCTCCGTATCTTCTTCAACCAAAAATCTGGCTGCCAATGTGCAGAATTCTTCGAACTCCAGTTCACCAGAACCTGACAAGGATTAGGTATGATAACTAGAGTCAATAATTTACACTCGACTAGTTTATTCGAATATTTGAAGAGATTGTTTACTGAGAAAAGATCATTTCAAACTGCTAACATATCAACTGGCAAAAATTGATCTTTTTATAGTATTAGTTTAAAAAGTTATCTTACCATCTTCATCAACTTCAGCAATAATTTCTGCCAGGGTAGACTCACTCAGTTCGTAACCCAGCATAGTTAAAATAGTTCCTACCATGTCTGTGCCGATACATCCTTTCTTTTCATGATCGAAAGCATCGAACGCTTTCTTGAGCACTATATGTTTTCAGGGGAATGAGAACAGTGAATATTATTATAAATAATATCATCTTGCTAATAACTCTAATAGTTGAGAAAAATGAGGAAACTCATTCTTATCTCAGGCTCAGTGAAGGTTTTGATTTCGGGATCGAATACCCGGACTTATCGTAGGAAGTCCAAGCACTTGACCACCTGAGTCATAATTGACAATAATACGATAATTATATCTAAAAAAAATGAGTTTCCTTATTCCAATCTCTGGCTTACTAATCAATTAGGTGTTAAAATATGGTTATTATTATTCCAATGAACTATAAATCAATAATGGATGCTGATCGTTCATTTATTTAGGCTTGCTAAAGGAAAAAAATACTACAAAATAAATATATTACAATTTAGAAATCTTAATTACATTTTTTTCGTAGAAAATTCAATGTGTTTAATTTTCAACTTGATGAGCACTACTAATTTTAAGCGAGGAATATCTAAGTGATAATATCACAACTATGATAATACGTATGTTTTCGAAAACCCAAGTATTATTGCAACAATTACTTTAACGGTAAAGTGATTTATTATGAATTCATAAACTGATAATCTTGTCTTTGTCTATGAAAAATCTAACTTTAAATTTAATGGATAGTTTTAATGAATTATTGAGCATTATTTTCTACGGCATACTTTGTTCATTTATCCTTTCACTTTGTTTCTACTGGAGCTCATATGAACCCAATCGTTTTTACATGGTTTTTGTCTCGCAACTTTTTGTGCCTTTTCAATGTTACAGTTTATTTACGTAAAACAGTTTGACATCGTTTGAAATGGTTTTTTCTACTGGGGAAAAACTTGAAATTGTTCCCCTTGTATATCAATTTTTTACTTGAAATATAAATAATGCCGCAATGTTAGACACATTATTATAACAATGTCTACCTGATTTCAGGTTATAAGGTATTTAAAAGGTTAAAAGTTTTTTTAGTCGGAATCGGAAAATTAAATCTTTTTTTATAATTCAATCCTTTGAAGTTTATCGATGAGATTTTCAAATAGTGTCTCAGATTTTTCAAAGTTTGCATATTTTAATATAATTGTTCATTATAATTAACAGAATGGCAAGGTTAATACAAATCGTAGTGTTAAAAATTAAAAATTCGGCTTTAGGATATTCTTATCGTTCACATCACATTACATTATTTTCAAATTGATGTGTTTAAAATTATATAAAACAGAAAGGCAAAGAGATATTCTTTTCGTACAAAAAATAGGCTTACATCTAGCTTTAAGCTCAAAGTTTTCCTGATTTTAATTTTACATTAAACATGATGTAACAAAGGTGAGATTTTTTCCCTGTGAGATCCTTATCCTCACAATTCAACAAATTTTTGTTAAAATCAGACAAAAATCAATTTCACTGTATTTCAAAGATAGGATTTCTAATACTCCCTCAAACATTTTTATCAGTTCAGCAATTATTTTGTTGACGGTTTCAAACGCATTGAAAGACGAGAAAATAATAAGAGGAGAGGGAATAAGGTTTATCATAATAATTTCAATAATTACACAGTCGAAACTTAGTACTCACATACAATTTGATCCTTGTTTAAATCATCCTAGAATCACAAAAAAAATGTTTTTTAGTCAGAATGATGTTCTGTTTGATGTTTCTTCTCTGTTTATGAAGTATATTAACAGCAATAAAAGTTTGACAGACATTCCATTCATGTCATTAGTTAGAGTTACACTTCAAGAATCAGAAAGTTGAGTAGCCAACAACGCACTCCATATAATCTATTTCATAAACCATTTTTTATAAAGTATTGTTTGTTACGTTGACTGGTGCATCAAAATTCTCTTACCATGTTTGAGGGTAAATTTGGAATACGCGGGAATGCTCGAAGTTGGAAAGTGTCGTTTTCTTCGGGAAAGGCTGACGTGGAATACCCTAATTGTTGGCCACGTACTCCACTTTTAAGTATTCTCTTAATGAACTTTTGGTACGTGATTAGGCACGTAAAAAGCTTGCGAGTCTAGTGGTTTTCAGATTTGCCGAGGATCCTCCCTATCCACGTCTTCTACTCTCTTCGTCTCATCAGTTGCATTCCCCTCTTTTCCTCTCTCTCTCTCTCTCTCTCTCTCTCTTTCACTCTATACTAGAAAATTTTCCTTGGACGTGATTTTAAACTAGAACTTATCTACTCGATTTCACATTTTCCTATCTTCGATTTATGCCACAAGATCTTGGCTTGCACGAGTAAACCTGGCTCTTAGCAGAAAAAAATCTGTGATGAATGGAGTGTTGAACGATATACAAAGTTAGAGTTCAGTTGAATTGGACGAATCTACGATGCGTTAATTAAATGTTGACCCGTGTAGAATATCAAAAAGAACTTGGCAGAAGAAAATCGCTGAGAAATTGGACTGAATCCTTTTATGTATAAATCATACAGGTTCTCCACTTACAACAATTGATTGTCATTTATATATACTATTATGAATAATTTTTGTCAGGAAAAAAAAGGAAAGTGCTCAGAGGTTATTTTCAGGGCACTATACGGGTGTGAAGCTATATGATTGCTGCATAAAATGAAAAGACCTTTAAAAGTCCAATTACTTTCCAGTGAAATTCCCCTAACCACACAGTAATAATTACGAAAACCCTAAAGGGAAATTTTTCTTCTATTTTCTTCAAATGAGAAATTTTGAGTGCGCAGAGGCACCTATGGAAATCATAATTTCGAGAAAATCAAAATGCACGATTTATATTTTTACAGATGATGCCAACTTAAATGGGTCGCTCATTGCTTTGCCATAAAGTGATTTCAGATAACACTTATATTTATTTGAATATTTGGAATATTTTTATTCTTTTCTTTTGGGTCTATTTCTTATTGAATCAACACTAGAAGGAAAGATTTTTCCCGCATTTTGCCGGACATTTCATGCCATTGAGAGAAACGTTTACACACTTTGTCTTTCGAAGCAAAATAAGATTGCCAGTAGAAATATCTCTTATTAATGATTCACGCATTAATTTTTATACTTTTGGTTTGAGCTCTCTTTGGATTATTATTTTTATATTTTAGTGGAGAATCTATATCAAAGAACAATGAGGTCAAGTTGGAAAATTTTAGAAGACTTTCTGGATAATAAAGGACGCATAATTTAAGGCTTTTTTGAGATTTTTTTTTGGAGTGAAAAATAAAAACAAAAGGAATTATCAATCTGTATGAGTGTAGCTATAGCCTGAACCAGGGTATAAGAAAAAAAACCTTTTTCTGACAAAATGGCGTAACTTTGAAGGCGATTCGGATCAATATATTTTCTTTTATCCCGCCGTGTAAAAAAAAAGTAGTTTCGAGAAAAACGAGTTTAAAGTTTGAAGGATAGATATTATATTATTTATATTATTGCGAAACAGGCTAAGCAGGCTGTAGGTCTTTTTGAAATTTCAACAGCATATTCCTAAAGGACCATATTCTCATAATATCAACAACGAAAAAATCGATTTTTTGAAAATTCTAGACCAACAGGTGCCCTCACATCAATACTATTAGGAATGAATCAAATTGAGGGCCTTAATGGAATCTTTGTTAGTTGGTAAGGTAATGAATAAGATTTGTTGATAAGACATTATGCTTATGTAATATGTATATGCATATGAACTGGTTATGTAAAGATTTTGAAAGCTGTGAAAGGGAATCGCGTGCGATTCAACTATAAGTTTTGGAGAATTTTCATTTTTTGATGGTAGATGACATACTTCAGACATTAAAAATGAACCTCTTGATGTAATAGGTTCTTTATTTCATTAAGAAGATACCAAACACGAAAATGGAGCGAAATAGTTGGTCTGTCTCCTTTTCTGAATTAGAACTTCTAATTTTTGTCTTCATTCTTTTCCACATTGCAGCTTAATCATAACTTAAAAAAATCTGCCCGCTTAGCGGGAATATTCCCATCGCGCGCTTCGCGCGCAGCTCGCTTCGCTCGAAAGTTTCAGCGCGCCTAGGGCGCGCGTCTGCCGGATCTTGGGCTTCGCGCTCGAAAATGTATAAGACTTGCGCTTCGCGCCTGTACATTTCAAACCTCGCGCTGCGCGCTCGGGTATTTGTATCTCGCATTCGAAATGCTTGTGCTGTTGTTCATTTCAATAATTATGCAGATTTGAAAGTAAATTGGACAAATGGATATCTTTTAGATCCCAGTTAACCAATGTCACCTCATATTCTCAATTTATAACGTAATAAGGAATAGATGAAGATTACATTTCTCAAAGCTCTGTTGGCTTTAAGGTACACATTCTCATCGTGGCACTTGCGCTTCGTGCTCGACTTTTAACGGAATTTTTTATATGTAAATTTATTATCTAAGATACCTTCTTAGAGCAATCGGATGCGCTGTTTATTACAAAAAACAAGTGTCTCAAAGACCGTTTTGATCCGTTCATTTTTTGTTGAATTATCATGTTTACAGGCGGACGGACATACAGACAGACACCATCGCTGAAACAGGATTTTCGGCTTCACAAGGTCCTTAAACGTAGAGGTCCGTCGAAAATTAGAGATGTGAAATTTTGGGTGATGCTTATACTTCCTTAATCATGAATGATGAAAATGTAATGAAATTTCATGATTTTCAAATATGTGCTGTACAGTACAAGTTTGATTCTTTTATTATTTCATTGGAATTTTCGTGATAATTCACGAAAAAAAAGTTTTTTTGGAAAAAAAAGTACAAAAAAATTTTCAAACTTCTACCCCTCTCCTTTTTTTGATCCAAAATAGCTGGATAACGAACTCGACTTGTCTTTTTGGTCCTTCAGAATAGCTACCAAAGCACGATCGAATATAATCACTCTTTCGAAAGTTATCGAGTTCACAAAATATTTTTGATTTTTTTTGTGCGATCAAATTTGGGATTTTCGATTTTTTTCGAAAATTCGAAAAATTGTATTGACGATATTGTAGGGCTTTCGAAGAGAAACATGTTTTCTCTCTGACTTTCTTTTCAATCTTGCGTTATTTGGCTGAAAATTCCCATTTTTTAAAACATTTTCGAATTTTGAAAATGCCACAACTCGAACAATTTTGTTTTCATAAAAAAGAAATCTTTCGGATAAATTGTTTCTCTTTTTAGGTTCTACAAGAAGACATACTTACAATTTATTAGTCTTGGAAAAATAAGTCCAAAAAAATGTTCAAAATGCTCCCCCCCTTTTACTTTTCAACAAAATATCTAGCTAACGAACTCATCCTTTCTTTCGCATCAATCAACAAGTGTGCCAAAGGCCAATTTGATCCGTCCATTTTTTCGTGAGTTATCGTGTTTACGGACGGACGGCCGGACGGACATACGGACATACAGACCAACAGACAGACACCATCGCCAAAACTTGATTTTCAGCTTCAGGGGGTCTCGAAACGTGGAGATCCGTTGAAAATTCAAGATGTGAAATTTCAGATGATTCTTATACTTTCTCAATCATAAATGATGAGAATGTAAAAATGATTGAAATTCTCTTCAACATATACTTAATTAGGACTTCAAATGTAATACAGTTTTTTTTTCTTTGAATTCGAGAATTTGGAAATGGGGTAGAGGAATTGTTCTTATACTCTGCAATTTATGACTAATTACGAACTTATTCCTGATGAGGAGAGTATGTCTGAAGTATGCCATCTACCATCGGCAAATGAAAATTCTTCAATATATCAATTCCTCAGACGAATCAACATCATTATGGATCAACAACATCGATCGTAACTAAATATAAGTTTTGGGAGATTATATTTTGGTGTAAAGTTCTCTCATCTCTTTTAACTGAAGGTGTCAAATTTCGTTGATATTTCTAACTTCATTTCGGGAATATCTCAATGAAAAATGTAAGGACAGTCTCGATCAATTGCCGTCAAATCGAAGGTATTATGTGAAGGTAAGGATTGGTGGTGGTAAGGGAGAAATACAGCTTAAGGTGGATTCTAAACCACCAATAACAACGAAATGAATATGGCAGGCTGGGTAAAGGTTACCAAAATATAATTCGAGGCAGGAATCGGACCCGCAAACAGACGAAGTGGATCTTGAGACTTTAGAATCTCTAACTTAGGAATTTATGTATATACCACGAAGGAACATAAGGAGTCTTATTCAATTTATTTGATACTGTCGGACTTCCCCGGAATAGATCGTGCAGCCGCGAAGTGGAATTAACGGTGCAATTTTTTATTTCTGCACCTCTGTAGGCCATAAAATTTACTGCACATTTTTATTTGACAGATCGACAGATGGAGGTTGGGAACCTCGTGACATACTGAAAGAAATCAGTTAATGAATAAAACCATCAAAAAATAAATAATAATAGTAGAAAATAGTGCAAGGTGGAAGGATAAATAGGAGGAATAGAAGTGAGTATAAGATTAATGAAATTAGTGCATATTAGATGTTGAGAACAACAAAACTTTGGGTTACGTGGTTGTCATGTGCAACCGGAAAAACAAAAGTACTTTATATTTTTTCCTGAAGTGGCGCGAAAAACACGAAATGCACTATTAATTCTGTTCTTCGACTGCACGATGTATTCCGGAAAAATACGATCGATCCACTTCGTGATTCCTATAGGTGATATGTCTCCCTAGCTTCCTTCGTGGTATATACATATTATATACTCGCTGCTGGAGCCTTTCTACAAGCTCTGCTACAGGAATACTTCCTACCCGATTGAGAAACCAGTTGCCGAGATAACCTATTCTTCTCAGACAGCTTCTGAGAGTCCTGTTTATATAGAAAAATTTCGATCATATTTACATAACCAAATTCATGAGCTTGCAGAAAATGTATGTATGGGCCACTTGAATATAAAAACAGTGATACCTGAGTATTGTAGAGGAAAATCTCAGTAGCTTGACTGCGCCGGAGAATACTTCTTGAATTTCCAGTGAAGTTGTATTGTTAGGTTATTTATCACCATTATTGAACGAATAGGCTCAATCCTTTCCGAATTTAGCGGTACTTTTTTGGTTCTGTTCATTTTGTATTACTGGAGATCAAGGAATTTATGTTGAAAGTTTGATCTAGGGTTGAGAAGGAGAAGAAAGAAGGGACATTAGAGTGTGACATTAGAGAGAAGCGTTAATGATCCTAATATACTCTCAAAGACGAGTATTGACATAATTAACCGGTTCAAATTTCAACGACCCCTGCTCACAACTTGTTTATCAGGAGATATATGACACCGGTTAAATTTTTTTTGAGCATGGTTTACAACATATAGATTTGACAAAAATGTAACTTCTTGCGTTCCGCAAAATTTTCAACCAATTTGCACACATTTGATACTTCATTGTTATTAACTTTACAACAAAGTTTTATTCGCAAAAGTCGCACTATTTCTACGATTTTTGATAATTTTTTTTTCACCGTTTCGTAATAGAAGTAAAAAGAAGTAAACGTGTAAACGTTCTCCAAATAATTATATAAAAGTAATGCGTGTTTCTAGAACATGCGGTATGAACGCAGTTTCGAATGCGTACTAAGGAGGAAGGACGTACGTATATACGCATTCGGAACTCCGTTCCTACCGCATGCTTCAAAGCCACGCATTACTTTTATATAATTATTTGAGGAACGTTTATATTTAGTATTTGTTGAGCGATGTAAGGACTTTCGTTCCTTACGCGTGTCACTTACTAGACACGTTCACTTTTTTATCTTGACATGCGCAGGTCTCGCAACAAAAGAGCACAGAAATATATATCGCACTTCAAGCCTCAGTTGTTACATTCCTACTTCTTGTAAAAGCTTGCACCCTGCCGATAATATTTCTCTGCCTTTATATATTCGTCCATCGACCTCTGCATCTATCTTTCCGTCAGCAGTATATAAAATGCCAAGATACACTAAATTATCAATTCGTTATATCCTCTTATTATTTAGAACAACGTGGATAGCCGCTCTCTTACCACTCCTCTCAAATACAATCATTTTTGCTTCATTGATTCCACAAATCCTAGATTATTGCTCCAAATGCAAAAGTTTGACTATATTTGAGGAAATGAGAATACTTTGAGTTTCATTCAACTCTCTCATCCCGACATACTTATTTCATAATATAATATACCGACTGTTTTCAATAAGAAAGACGTGATTTTGTCGCGTTAGCGCAACACCATACCTATTATGGGTATAAGGCGAGAGAATGTCTCTACTCAGAAAAAATGTCGAGAAGGTGCTGCTTCAGGAAATTAGACAAGAGGGTGCAACTTCAGAAAGAAAACGCGAGAACATGCCTATTTTGGAATCGATTTCCATTTCTTGAATTTATATTGGTAACATTGGTAATGTTTTAGAAATATCATTTCGAAAATCATTATTTCTGCGAATCACGTCTTTTCCATTAGGATCAGTTGATACATGCATACATGCCAAGGCCAGTCCATAGTGATAATTCCATCAAATACGTCATGTCAGTGGCAGAACTTCGGCAAGATTTTTTCTGATGCCTAACTGAGGCTACACCCTTCATAATTCCGCATTTGGGATAACTAAGAGCACTTGCAAGCGGATTCAAGATTCCTTTCTCCCTCTGTATTTGCCACTGTACCAGAACCCCCATATTTTTACGGGGCAAGAAAAGTTTGAACTTTGTTCTTTTATATAAGATGGTATAATTGTTTTCGCATTGGCTGGTCCATTTATCTACTGTCTTACATAAAGCGTTATAAACGACGTTTCGCCCTCTTCACGTAGGGCCTCATCCGGCTACCAAACTGGCCATCCGAGTAAGTTTCTAAGATCTTAGCTAAGCACCATCTCTAGTATAAATTTCCAGAAAAACTTTTTAAAGATCAGACACTTGTTCTGCTTATAAAGATTTTTGAGCATATATAATTTGATGTAAATATTACCACCTTCCTTAGAATCCACCACTTCCATATGATGGGTATTGCCTCTAATCTGTATCAAATTCTTTTGGAATAGGAATACAAAATAAGGTTAACTACTTCAGGTACTGTGACACCAATATGAATTTGAATGAACATGAAAACTACATAAAACTAATCCCTTTATATACTTAGGTGAATATAAGTTAGTTATTCAAATGCATATACTTTTTTGTGATATTCTATATGTTCATATTCATATTCTTCTTTTTATGCACTATTTTTCTGATGGTAAATCTGAGAATGCTATGTCTTTTACGTCGAACCGTTTAAGAGTGCTTATAAAAGATATTTGTAATTATGAAAGTTCATAGATTTCAATTTTCTAATTCTAGATTCGCTGATTTGAAAATCCTACAAATTGAATTTTTGAAGTTCTTAAATTTGGCTTCTAACCACAATAACCCTCTTTACCTGGTCACTGTATAGATCCTTGCTTTTTTGGGCAAATTGGATCATATTCAGACAATCGAGTTTAAGATCCATTATAAAATTAATTGAGTCTACTTGCATCTCCAAATAGGTATCTACTTATGAATTCGGTAAATTTTTGGTGAACTTGTATCAGTAGGAAACTCTCCCTTGAGGATCTAAGAATTAAATCTATTTGGGAATTGATCGATTGAGTTAGCTTTTGATGTCTGACCACCTCCAAAAATCATTGTATAGCGTTATTTTTCAACTGTATCAAAAGGATAATAAGGATAGTAAATCAGTAGGGCACCAAACGTTGGCTAGGCACTCATGCGGATATTTCGCTAGTAATGCGTATCAGTACTGCCAGTAGTAAACCAGTATCACGCCGAACGTTGACTAAACTCTTATGTCGGATGTTGACCATCACATAATATTGGTATATGGCCAGTACATTACCAATAGCTGGCAAAACTCCTATGCCAGAATATCACCAGTAATTTATATCAGTAGTGAGCCAGTACATTGCCAACTGTTGGCTGAACTCTTATGTTGGCATATAACCAGTAATGCGTATCAGTGCTGTGCCGGTAGTAAAATAGTATAACGCCAACCATTGGCGGAACTTCTTTTCCGGTATTTCGCCAGTAGTGACAGTCATTACTAATCCATTTATAAGTCAGTATTAAGGCAACCGTTGGCGGAACTTTTCCGTTTGCATTATGTCAGTAGTGACAGTCAGTACTGGGCTATTTGTAAACCAGTATGACGCTGACTGTTGGTGGAACGGTTTTGTTGGTATTGTGTCAGTAGGGATACACAGTACTGGGCAAGGTATAGACCATTATGAGGCATACTGTTTCAAAACAGTATGCCGCAGGCTGTTGGCGGAAAGCTTTTGTTGGTATTGTGTCAGTAGTGACACACAGCACTGGGACAGTTTTAGGGCATGATGACGCCAACCGTTGGCAGAAAGCTTTTGGTAATACTCTGTTAGTGGTGACAGTCAGTACTGAGCCAGTTCTAAACCAGCATGCCGATGGCTGTTGGCAGAACGCTTTTGTTGGTATTGTGACAGTACTGGGGCAGGTTTAGACCTTCATGACGTTAACTGTTGACAGAAATCATTTGTGATTCTGTCAGTGGCGACAGTCAGAACTAAGCCAGTTTTAAACCAGTATGCCGCAGACTGTTGGCGGAACGCTTTTGTTGGTATTTTGTCAGTAAGGACACACAGCACTGGGCCATTTTTAGAGCATGATGACGCCAACCGATGGCAGAAAGCATTTGTTATTACTCTGTCAGAGGCGACAGTGGGTACTGAGCCAGTTTTAAACCAGTATGACGCCGGCTGTTGGAGGAACTCTTTTGCTGGTATTGTATCAGTAGGGACACACAGTACTAGGCCAGTTTTAGAGCATGATGACGCCAACCGTTGGCAGAAAGTTTCTGTTATTACTCTGTCAGTGGTGACAGTCAGTACTGAGCCAGTTCTAAACCAGCATGCCGCCGGCTGTTGGCGGAACGCTTTCTTTGGTATTGTGCCAGTGGGGACACACAGTACTGGGCCAGTTTTAGAGCATGATAACGCTAACCGTTGGCAGAAAGCTTATGGTATTACTCTGTTAGTGGTGACAGTCAGTACTGAGCCAGTTTCAAACCAGTATGACGCCAACCGTTGCCGTAACGCTTTTGTTTTTATTGTATCAGTAGTGACAGTCAGTACAAGTTTAGTTGCAAACCAATACTTGCCTTTCTACTCAATTACAACTGGCATGATACTGCGCTGGTCGCGAACTCCGGCTAATATCCGCCTTTTCCCTCTAGGCTTTTGGTTACCAAATATCAATTCAAAAAATAACAAATTGAAGGCTAAAAAATCCTTCTATAAATGTATGTCTTTAGAGCTCTGCTTTTTATATAATATGATGAATTCAATATTTTTTCGATACAGGCAAATTCTTATACGAGCACAAAACATTCAGAAAGTTATAAAATTTTCACGAGAAGAATGATCGCCTCTTGAGGACGATTAACGCGATTATCTTACACGGGGAAAAAGATCTGCTGGCACAACAAAGCTATTTGCTGACCCAACATATCTGGCACTATTAATATAGACACAACCAATCTGACATATTGGGCCAGCAAACCTTGCTATGTTGCTAAAGATCTGCGGTTGTAGCATATAACCTATGTTGTTACAACTGAGCTGATAAACTGTGACAGTAAGTTATGGTTTGCTGTAATACTCAATCATTAAACGAATGTGTTCACACGGCAAAACCCACATTTGCCACGATAGCATGTGGATTTGTTGCAAAACAAAAGAAAACTGTCTTATTTTTATAGTTCATTACGTAAAATAATATACTTTCGACTTTCTGAACAACAGTTCTGACTTCAGGTAATAAATGGATCTGTTAAGTCGCTTGAATTTATCAATTTTTTTTGCCTGTCAAAAGTATTTCGTACGCCAAAACGTGATCGTTGCAACCTATATTTTGTAGCGATTGATTTGAAAAAATCACGTTTCCCTTACAGTAAAAATTTCTTCAATGAGACCAAAAACAGCAGCCGCTTCATTGTATGACTGCAATGTCATCGTTGAGATTAGAATTTGTGTGCTTTGCAAGAAGTGGGAAATGACAAGAAAGTTACGTAATCGACTCCAAGCACTCCCAGAAAAATAATACATTAATTAGGCGTAGGAGGAGCCGTACGGAGAGCATCCTCGCGAAAGCTAAGGGGTAGAGCCCATTGGAAGGGGAAGAGAACTCAGGCAGCTGTGGAGGAAAAGATGATCGCCTTGTGGGAGTATCCCGAACCGTTAACCTTCTAATCTAAGAGGCTCAAGCTGGATTGAGGTTTGTGAGTTTAGGGTTTGTGAGTTTTAGTGATTGTGGGTTCAGCAAGTGCATCCATTCAGCAAGTGCTACGGCATTATTCTGGCTGACATCGACAAAGATCAATATTTTAACCGAATATCCTAGGGAGATTGTCTGTAGCTGGTTTCTGAGATCTTTATACATCTCCTTTTTTATCGACTTCCTTGCATGTAATTTTGTAGTCGGCAATCGACTCTATCCTCCTTGAGGCGCTCTACAGGACAGGTTCGCGGCCAATACTATAAGAGCAACAAAGATCGAAATAAAGCACTCATGAGCCGCATTGCGTTTGTCGATATACGTTGTTCCCAAGTGAATAGGAAAACTCGATACTATATACCATAGATTCTGAGTATGTTTATGATATGCCCTGCACCTATTGCTCTGAACTCCTCAACGTTAAATGTGGCTACGGTATGCAAAGGTGACAATGACACTCTCCTGACACGCCGAAATAAAGCTATCCGTGACTCAATTGAGTCTAGATGAGTTTAGGTCAGCAAAAATTGAATTACGTGATAAGGACTGTTTTTCTGCAATAGAAGTAGAGAATCTGGATGAAGTAATGCACCGCCTCTTCTGGAGATCTAGTTATTTAGAAGATTGATCAATACTGAAATAACCACGGGTTGAGTTAGTGGGAGAAAACGTCAATAATAATGAACATCAGTTGGATGAAGCTGTGCTACGAGATCAAACGGAAACTAGTAGAGCAATGCATTATCGTGGTAATAATGTTCCTGTGCATCATCATGATGGTCTAGTACCACTACATTCTATCGAAGCGAATAGCATTTATTTCTATTTAACGTTCAACAATCGAGTGATTATCTATGAATCCTTGGAATAAGAATGAGAACTGAAAAATCCTAGGAATGAATTTTGATAAATACTTCCGAATGTTCTTATTGAAATTCCGAAGAACAACATTAAAGAGGAAGAAAGGAGGATAAAAAAGCAGGAAACCCCCGCAATCCCTTCCTTCACTTTTTTATCTTTTGTCTTCTTTCATTCTTTCAATTTTTAGAAAGCAATACCAAAATGTCCAAAATATCCAACAAAATTCTCGTTCTCAGTCAACACCTTTATCGAGGTAAGAAGTCTTTCAGCAGGTTAAAACCCACAAGGAACCCAGGATGCTCCCTCCTTAAGATCCCATCGAGGACCTAAAAACCGTTAGAATACCCTCTGCTTCAAAACAAAAACCACGCCCGAAATACGTTATGAATTGTGAATCCTAAAGAAATAGAAATAATCAGAGAAGATCAGTCACTCGAAGGTTGATTCACAAAGGACAAAAATGTTTTCTTGAAGCTTCTTTTTTGAATATAATTGATAATACTCTTATCAAACTTGTTCATTTTCCTTCAATAGTTTCCAAATGAATGGATGACTTATATTTCTTTTTGTTGTAGAGCATTTCCATGAATTCTCCCTTACTTTCATCACTTTCACAAAGTAAAGCTTCAACATTGTCCCAATAGAACTCATGATCAACACAATTCTTTGCATGCCTGGAAAGCACACTTTTATGATAAGTTTCCCAACGAACATTACTTTCTTGTTCTTTCATTATAATATTTAGAAGTCTGCTAGTCTGTACCACGAAAGTCAACCTTCAAATTTTGCAAGTGATATTGGCAATAATACCACTTATTTCAAATTGAGCCAAAGGATTTTCATCAACAGCTGTTCTTGGATCCATTCTGAATGAGATTCTGAAAATAGGACAAATTTTAAATTTTTTAATTTAGATAAATAGTTTTTGAAATTTGACCAGAATATGCAAGAACAAATGTATTGAGGGAACTGAATTTTTTCAACTGTTTCTGAGTATCTGTAGATAACAGTATATTGTGCTACAAGTGGTGAGAGTAGGCAGTTCCAAACGAGTGTGAAGTTTGCTGTACAAATCGAAGGGGAGTTCTAGGCGAATCAGAGGCAAGTTGAGGTCGAGCCGGAGGCGAGCTGGAAACGAACTGAAGATGAGCCGATGGCAAGTACTGTAAACTTCACAAGGGAGTGGAAGACTTTCTTTGCATATAAAATTCTTATTAAATCCAATACACGTAGCGTAAAAATAATGTTTTCGAAATAACATTTTTTGTACCAACCATAAAAAATTAGTTGCACAAAAAGGATTTAAGGACTTTCGGTACTTGACTCTCACTCAGTATGCGCATGCGTAGAGTCGTTTAGTCACTTGGCGTCGTCTTCTGGCGTCTTCTCTAAATGAATTGAGCAAATTTTATCGGAATAACTCCATGCATCAACGGAAAATATTTGAAATTTCCTTATTTTCAATTACTCAGAAGTTCCATTATGCAAAGAAGCGCCTGTTACACGCTTTTTCGCGTTCTTCAAACTCCATTTTCTCGGAACACAATCAATTTCTTCGATAAGGAACTTTTCTTTCCTGCATTCGGCATACTCGTAACTCGAGAAGTTGAATTTTTTCTAACTGGAAAGTGGATTTTCCATCGCGATATGAAGCCAAATTTCATATGCATTGAAATCCTAACCTCAAAACTAAAACCTGATTTCCCCATAACTACAGTAATTTTTTTTCATCAGAATTGTTTACACTGTTAAAACTCAACATCTTGAAAGTATGTCTCAATTTTTTTTTTAATAATGAAAAAAATATCTACCCGATTTTATCAAATTTGGGCTACATCATCTCCTAGCTGGTATGTTATTTGCAATCAAACTTTTTTGCTATCGACTTAGGAATACGTCAGCTCGTAAGAATTCATTTTGTTTTCCGTTTAAATCACAAATTCCATTTTACAGGATGTTTTTCTCCTCTCCTCTAAAATTGTCATGGAGTCCCTTACCTCCATATGTTCTGCCACCCTTGAACTGTCTACTTTCAGGACCTGCTGCACAAAATATTTTTTGTAACAAATGCAGAAAATTTTTATTTTGAGAAACAATAAAAACTAAGGTTTCGGAAATTCAGGGGATTTATGTTAGAATCAGCAACAACTACCAGAAATATTTCAGTAGCAGAAACCACGATAAATTTGAGAAAATTTGGATATTCTGGGTACAAGCCTTGCTGGGAGAAATCCAAAAATTTTCTGAATTTCTGGAAATTTATGAAAAATTTATGAATTACCAGAAATCCAAATTGCCTAAAGCTTTTCCAGAAAAATCGAAGAATTTTTCGAATCCCTAAGAATTTCTGCAGAATTGATAAATTACCGGAAGTTTTAAGTGTGCGGAATTTCCCAAATTTTCAATAAAAAAATTGGAATTTTTCTGTGGCCTATGGTAATTTATGCTAATTTCTCTGTAGTTCATGGTATTTCAGCACTTTGAGTTGGTCAAATCACTATTTACTACTTACAATCAGTCCATGATACTATTAGGTGATATAATAATAAACGAGAAAAACGAAAAAGAATAATTTCAAATGGCTGGACACATATATTTTCAAACATATATACATATATGAACTCTTAGAACATTTGGAAATATATAAATGTAAAAAAACCGAATTTTTTATAAGTCTGTCCATTTATATGTGATGATAATTGCAATCATGAGATGCTCTGAAGAAATATCATAAGTGTATGTACTTAATGGATAGTGATGCAGGATTGAACCCATTTTGTAACGAAAATGTCCTTGGAAAGTCAAGTGAGAAGACTCTTATCGTATTACCCAGATAATTATTCTTTATCATGACACATGAATTGCATGAGAACAATGGTTTTTTAGCATCAGTTTTCACTTTTAAGCACACTCTTCACATATGATATATGCAGTAAACCAGTTAAGTTACATGTCCACAGAGTCGGCGGGAATATGAATTTGAATTTTTTCGTGGAATAAATTAAAAAGATATTGTGCTGCAGGGCGACAGTTTCATTTCGTCATGGCTTCCAAAAACTCTGTAAGAAAAAAAATACACTCAATTAGGAAGAAATTCCATTAGTAAAGTTTTTAGGATTCAAATAGTAATAATGAAACAAGTTCTGATGTTATTTTCTCGACTGGGATACTAAAAAAATTTTAGTTGAAACCTGCAACTCCTGGCAATCAAACAAAAGTCCAAAAACCCAATGACTGAATTTGGACGAATACCATCGAATATACCTATTATGAAAAAACAGTGGAGAAAAAAAGAAAGATAAAAAAAGAGAAAGAGGGGGACTTGGAGGCTGCTTTTTCTTATATCTTTTCTCTCTTTTTTCTCCCCTGTTTTTTTTATAATATGTATATTCGAAGGTATTTGTCCACATTTGGTCGCTGGATTCTTGGTTTTTTGGACGTTAGTAGGAGATTTGATATTGTTTCTCCAATTTCAGAATGTGAATTTAGGTTTAGTAGTCAATTAACGTGAAATAAGGAGTACGCATTCGTGCATAAGAGCAAAAAAAAATTATATCCATTTTATTTTGAGATAAAGTAAAAAAAAAGATGTTTTACCATCGAAATCCAGCGTTCCAGAGCCATCGGCATCAATTTCTTCAATCATCATATCTAATTCTTCAGGGGATAAATTTTCATCTAGTTCATGAAGAATGTCCCGAAAGACTTCAGTTGTTATGTAGCCATTTCCTTCTCTGTCATAGAGTCGGAAAGCCTCCTTCAGTTCTGCCACTGTTGCTTGTTCATCTTGATCTTCCTCTATGAACTTCGATGCAAGAGTAGCAAATTCATCAAACTCTAACTCTCCAGCACCTTGGGATCGAGAATAAATGTTTTGAATAAAGGAAAGCGTTACGTTGAAATGAATGAAATCACTAAATACCACAAGGTTTTATCATTTGCATCCAAAATAGTCTAATACTAAGTTTTAGGTTAGAAAATGTGGGCTCGCACATAAAAAATATTACATAATAATTTGGAGAAGCAGATCTTACTGAATGGATCCGCTTCAGCAATAGCTTCATTCAAAATGTCACTGTCGATGGTTTTTCCCATCATACCGAATATCACGCTGATCTGATCAGTTTTTATAGCGCCTTTTTTTTCGAGGTCGAAAGCATTGAACCCCATTCGAAGTTCTGTAAATTGAGAACAAAAAAAGTAAAGTTAATAACTAATGATCTACGAAGATTCAGCTTCCTTCCTCAAATTTATTTGCTGCAATAAAGGAGGATGCTCAATGTATAAGATATGTCTGTTCCGTTAAGGTAAATACATAGTTATGGATAGGGACTATTCCAAGCACAATTTTTAAGGGTAGAGAACAGTGAAGTATTATTTACCATTTAGACTATTCTGCAGCCGTATGTAATCCATTAAACTTCAAAATCCTAATTTCTATCATGACATTTGAAAAAAAAATTGAAATTTTATTCAGTAGACTTCTTTTCTCAACTTTATAAATCTGTCAATCCAAATTTTTTCTGAATTTTAACTGTGAAAGTGGACTGTGAAAGGAGTCCCAAAAAAGGTTGTATTTTCAGATTTTTTCACTTTTTATGTCAACAAAACTTGACAGCCTAGTATGAATCTTTGTGTTATTTTTTTAGAATCGAGACCAAA
>WSXT02176460.1:0-21870 GCA_011762715.2 Neuroterus valhalla | reverse complement strand
GATTTAAAAATTTGGCCAAATTGAGTTATTTTTTGGAACATAAATCGTCTGGACTCAGGCAAAATTTATTGAAACTGTTGGAAATTTGGTATCACACATGCATTATACCCTAGCAATGCCCACAATGTGGAGAAACAAGTAAAAAATGCAAAATGTTTATTAATAATCAATTGCAAATGGAGATCTGACGGTAAGCTCGTTTTCTCAGCTTCGACGAAGAAAAGTATCAAGTGAACTTCGAAGTTGAAACAACTTCCAGTGAGACATTAATTTGTTCCTTAATATCGGAGGAAGATTTTGGGAAATTTTTAGGTCTCCATTGTCAGGATTTAAATTTCAGAGCTTTCAAATTTGTTTTTTTTTTTTAACATTTTAGAATACATTGACACAAAGATCATACTGTTTTTAAATTTCCATAAATAAAACTGGACAGTTTCCAAATTTCGATAATTCACGGTTCTCAGACTTCCAATATTCAATTTAGAAAGTTTGAAACCTTCTCAATAGAAACAATGCATTTTCAAATTGAAAATTTAGAATGATAAAATATTTGCGTCTTTTAAATCTTATCGTACCAATCATTGGAGCCTTTCAAACTTTTTACTTCTCAAACTTAAACTGTTATATATAGAGTTTATTAGAAATCTTTGAATATGGAAGATTTACATATTTCAATAAATCGAAATTTTGAAAACTGCCAAATCCCTTTCGGGGTAAGCTTAACTTGTTTACACTTTATTATTGTAAACGAATTATTATTGGTTAAGTTGCATACTGAGGAGGGCACAGTCTCCTGCAGGAATTCTCTCATGAGAACAAAAAATATTAAATTGCAACAGAAAAACAATTCATCCACTAAAAAAGAAAAGAATCCAGTCCAACCACAAAGGATGAATCTATTTCCCGAAATACCAAGAAGATTCATTCAATAAAATTTGAAACGTTAGACATTTAACGGTTACAGTTAGAACTTTAGAACAGTTTCTATTTTTGAATATTTAAAAAAATTTTCAATCATGAGTTGGATTATCATAATTTTTTTTTTAATAATTATTAATTAATTTAATAATTAGTGTCCGATGATTCTGTTCGCATTTTAATTGCTCGCATCTAATAATGCACTCTAAATCCCTTGGCCCGATATTCCGGTCCACTGGACTGGAATCATGGTCCAAGCAGCGGTAAAAAAAAATCTGGTCCAATTGGACCGGAATTCTCGTACTCTTCCTGGTCCAAGCTTGGACCACTTTCTGGTCCATTAAATCAGAAAGTCGTCCATTGGACCAACATCGCAGGTTTGGTCATTGCTTGGACCAGAATATCGGTCTATACGATTTAGAGTCTGTACTCTACTCCCATCATATTTCATTTATTGAAAGTTTAGAATAACATTTCAAAAATTATTATATGTAGAAATTATATATATAAAATTATGAAATACTTGAAAATGTGGAAAATACGCTCACCGCTTGCCTCGGGACCGGTATCGGGGGTTGTGTTCCTCAGGCGAGAGGCAATTAGAAATCCAGTTCGAACCAGATTTGGAGAGACGACTGACTAGGCGAAGGTTAACACTCAGGACCGTATGTATAGTCTCTGAACCGGTGCGTGAATACGTGCGTCGCAAGTCTCCAAGTAAACAACTTCTATACTACGCATTACGGTACTGCCTTTTCAAGGCTGATGGGCTGTCGTGTTGCGTCGTGCGAGGCTCAGGGGGAAGGACAGAATCACTTAAGCATGAACAGCCGAGAAACTGGCCCTCTGCCGAGAGGCGCCCAGGTAAGCAGTGAGTGTAGTACACTTTCCAATCGAAAGAATTTAAGGTTCTATAATACATAATCTAAAAAGCTCCCGAATTCAACGGTTTGAAATTTGGAATGGTTTCAGATTGTATATTCGAAAATTTCGAACTAATTTAAAGCTTTCACAATTGAATGATTTCAGATTATAAATAAGCAAATGAGACTCATTCATATAAAGTAGGTTCAAATTATTTCTAGTTTATAAAGTGTTCAATAATTAACAATTTTCAGCTCAAAGGGTTCGAAGAATATAAATAATTCTTGAATGAAAAACGTTGACAATAAAATGGAATAATTTTACATTCAAATTGAGATAAAAAAACAATTTCAAATGGCAGTGGCGTAACTAAGCAAACGTACGCCCCCCGCAGAATTTTTGACGGCGCCCTTTTACTACTTTTCAAGTTTTGACAACTTCATAACTTGTTCTTGCATTCTTTTTTTTTTGGTTTTTTTTGTTCTGGTTTTTCCATCGAAATCGATTTTTGAAAAACCAAAAATGCATGTTTCCGCTCAAACTATGCGAGGTGCAAAAAATATAAGCGACCAGAATTATCCATTCTAAACAGATCTAAAAATTTTTAAGAGACCACTTTTTTCATAAGATGCATAGTTTTTGTTTAAATCGTGAAAAATGTTACCAAAAATGAAAATTTTTATTTTTCAGCAAAACGTTGCGAGATACGAAAAAAATGAAAAGTACCAAAATTTTTAACTTTAAAAAATGCTACATATTTACTGTCGATTATTTCTCGATAGGACGAATAGTTTTCGTTTTAATCGCGATAAAGCACTTACAAAAATAAAAAATTCCATTTTCCATCCAAAGAATAAGAGGCAAGAAGAAATATTGAATAAAAAAATTGTTCATCTCGAAATGGCTTTACAATTTTATCTAACTTATTTTTCATTAGGACCGGTATTTTCTGTGTTGATCGTGACAACGCTTTTTAGATGATGAAAAATGTAACTTGCTAACCAGACTATGCGAGAATCGATGGTGAGTATCGTAATGAGAGTGTGATCAATAAGGCTGGTCGAGCATTGAGTTATCTTAATTAAAAAAAAAAATTGATCGAAAATGAAAGAAAAATTCAATAATCTTCATAAAAGTACAGGTTTTCAGCAGTTTTACAATATTTGAAACTATGTGTATGCATTCCACTCTAAACTGAATCAAGCACGTACGAAGCCGAGCGCAGAGCGTGAGATCCGAATGACGCGCGCTCAAACTTGCGAGCGGAGACAGCCGCGCCCGTAGCGCGCCATGAGAATGTTCCCGCGTAGCGCGCAGATTTTTTTTTCTTCACTTGACTCATTTTGAAATCAAATCTTTAGAGAACAACTTCCGAACTTTAATACAAGGAAAAGTTTTTCTCAGATAAAGGAAAACTCGCCATTAGTCTATGAGAGGTAAAGTCAAAGCGCGCTGCTTGACTCAATGTGATTTCCAATCGGGTTGCAGCGCCCCGCCCCACAGTGGTCCAGAAATCGGGAAAGCTGGCCAAAATTAGAAAGTGTTAATAAAATGGGCCGAACTTTTTTCCTCGAGTGTTTTTGGAGTCGCTGATTACGAATCTGAACTCAAAATCTCCAAAAATAAAATGACGGATCAAATACGGCGGTCCACAGTGGTTCAGAAATCAGAAAAACAGAAAACAAAAATTAGAAGAGATAATCGACTATAAAAAGACATCTGACCTTACTAATGAACTTGAGGAATTTCAGGAGTACCACCAAAACTATTTTAAATGTTGAAACAATCTATCGAATAACTTTTTTTCGACTTTTGGCCAGCTTTTTCGATCTCTGAACCACTGTGCGCCCTCTCATTTGATCTATTATGAAGTTATATAGGGAATTTCCTTTGTCTGGTCATTCCACTCATAAACGTGGTATATTAGGTATTCGTAATTTGGCACTCATGGCCTGCTAGCGCCCCCCCCCCTGCATTACGGGGCCCGCGGGGGGGGTTTTTACGCCACTATCAAATTGAAAAGATTTTAAATATTATCATTCCTGAACAAAAGCGTTGAATAAAGATTATAAAATATTAAAATATAACAGATTAATATGTTCGGATTAAAATTTTGAAAATAATACAATTTCAAAGAAGAGGTAGGTGATTTAAATTTTTCAATTTTGGAAAAAAAACGTGAAGAATAAAACATTCTTGAATAAAAAGCTGGAAATGGGACAATTTCATTCTGGAAGTAATTGATACCTCATCATTTTTAGATGATCATTCAAACTCTCCTAATTTGGAATTGGACAAGATTGAATTGAAAACGTCGAAATTGAACATTTTCATATTGACTTTGGAATGATAAAATTCTGATTATTTCGAATTGAAAAAGTTTGAAATTCTAAAATTTTAGATTCAATGTTCAAAAATTATATATTTTTTTCCTTTAATGAATGATTAGGAATGAAAAGCTCAATTCATTGTATTATTTGAAGTTTAGAAACTAATTGTAAATTAAAATCATAATCAATCGATATAAACTGAAATCCTTCTGCATCTGTTGAAAATTCCGAAATTGTACAACGAAATAAAATTATTAATTCAAAACTCATATTCGACGATTTACTCATGCTCTCTAATTTTCTTCGTCAGTTAATCAGTCCTACTTTTCAGACTCAAAATAATTGAGATAAAAAAAGCCTTTGACTTCTTCAACTCCTGACATTGGTTTTATAAGGAATAAATAAATTGTTGAGATGCATTACAAATACAGTTATGGTTTGTTCATTTCAGGCATAAGTCTGGTCTTTTATCTCCTTCGTTTTTCATAAAAAAATGTATGGAGAATTTCAAAAAAAAAAGTTAGGTTGCATGATTTTGATTGGGGTTGAAAATAATTAAATTTTATAGTTTAAAAAATAAATAAACCAATGTTTCATCAAACATTAAATTTTAATAAAAAATTATTAACATTCAACAGTTTCGAATTCAAATTAGCTCATTTTTTCAGCATTTCGATATTTCAAACCACAAACCTGAATTATTAATATTTTTCCCAACTTGATTTATATCGACAACGAAAAGATATGCAATTTCTTCAATAGTCAACTGTGTTTCAATTTAAACGTCCAAAATGGTAGAGTTTAAAATTCAGAAAATTAAAGGTTCACTAAAATGGTTACTAAATAGTTCTGATTAGCTGTCCCATTTTCGAAGACATTTTTCAAATAAATATGTGAAAAATTGTTTCCCTCTAATGAAACCATGGAAAAACTGATCAATCAAAATTGCATTATTGAAAAATTAATAATTTTCTAAATTAAACATTTTAAACTCAATGGCTCTCAAAATACTTTTTCTCTTCTTTAAAGTGTTCAAAGTGTACAAATGAAAATTGTAATAATAGCAATCTTGCTTTATATATTTTATATTATTAATGGTCAGTGATACGTACAATATTGCTAGTTCTTTGTAAGTCCATCTGTTTATATTTTTTTCCAAAAATATCGACTCTCAGAAAAAGGAGAAAAACATTTGAAATCTAAAAATAGAATATGGTAGAGTAGAGCTTGTGAAGTAAACTATTTAAATAGTCAGATACAATGTAAAACGATCCCGAGAATCGAGTTGCAAATCGAATTCGTATCCAAGTGCTTATCGTACATTTGAGCTTATTGTACTTGCAAATTCCATGCTTGGCGATCTGAAAGTTCAAGTCGTTCAGTAGATACGGCTATATTATTGACGACCCTGAAGTTTCCTGTATCTATACATTTCAGATTTCTGTTATTTATTAAATGTAAAGTACCAGTCCACTGCAAAAACGAGAAATAAATATTTTCGAAATATTTTTTAATTATCCACTTCAACATTTTTTTATATAGAACAATTAAAGAGAATTCAGGTGGATTTGATACAAAGAAACTGCTCTCTCTAAGAGAGCGACCATTATCCATGTAGAAATTGATATCGGGGTTTGGTAGGGCACTGTATAGTTTTCAATATCACACGGTGGTCTTGAAAGAAGTTAAGGATCATCAAAATGTGGGGGAAAAAAGGATTAATGACATCTTTTTATACACACTGGGCGACTGTCGGATCTCGCGCTCCGCGCTCGATAATAAATGAACCTCATGCTCGTCATTTTTTCAAAAATTTCCTTATTTCATTTGTATCGTTATTTTCCTGATGGAAATGAAAACTACATATCCTGTTAAAAAAAGATGGATAGCACATTTGAATATAATTTTTCTGGTAGATAACTTGTGTCTATTTGCTTTTCCTTAGCTTGTATCAATAATAGTCCAGGAATTCCATTTTGTCATTTTTAATATTGGTACCCAATTTTTGTTCATTTATATTTTCCCGCACCTTGCATAGTTTGACCAAAAAATGAAACTTTCTAAGCTTCATTATTTTTTGTACGAACAAAATTTGAATTTTCCATTCTTTTAAAAAAAAACAAAAAGTTGTAGGAATCATCTTGCAGGGCTCTCAAAAAGAAACCTTTTTTTTTCTTCAACTTTTTTCATATCTTTCGTTGTTTCGCTAAAAATTCTCGTTTTTGTTCATATTTTCGATTTTTGAAAATGGCATAACTCTGACAATTTTGTTCTCGTAAAAAAATCATGAGGATTACTTGTTCCATCCATTATTTACTACAGCAAGCCCTAATTACAATTTTTGAGTCTTGAACAAAATGATCTCTAGAATTTTCAAAATGCTCTACTAACTTTTCGAATTTTCATCCGTCTGCGTCGTCGTTTCTGCGCTAATGCTTAGAGTGGCATCATTTAATTTTTTTAAATTTATGAAATAAGTGATCATTTAATTGATAAATTATTCCTTAACTATATCATCTACAGTTAACTAGGTAAAAACAAAAGGTACTTTTCCCTCGTGAAAACGGCTATTTTCGTGTAAAAAGCTGAAATTTTGGTATATTTTTAAATATTTCGACTGGATTCAGAAAGAAGGGGCAATTCTACATGAAAAATATATTTTTAATAATATTTTTTTATCGAATTTCCTCGTCTTCCCACCAGATTTTAATCCACATTGAGAAGTCGCGAATCGCTGAATATGTGGGAGAAATTAAAAATACGTTTTATCCGACATTTTTGGTATTCCTCAACGTCTTCCAAGATCACCGTGATCAATTAACCGATTGAATCATATTGGATTGACTTTGTAAAAGTAAATAGATAAAATTCTACTGGTTAAAAATATATAGGTTGATATCTTTTAATTCAATGGAAGGACTAACATTTTTTCTCTATATTAACGTAAAATATTACTCAATAATAATAATAATAATAATTCAGCTATGTTCTAACTCGAAGAATTCTTAAAGAGATCAATTTACAAAATAGGAAGACGAATTTTTACCAATGTAGTTTAATTTTTAACCAAAGAAGATTTCTCAGAAGAGTGTGAAAAAAATTGTTGATCAGATTGGAATTTTCAAGCGGAAAAAATAAATTGCTAAAAAAATTGAATTTGTATCAAAATAAAAAAATTGAATCTTAGAATTAAAAAAAAAAAAACATTTCCAACCAACAAACAAGAATGAATTTTAATCCAAATATTTCAGTTTTAAACCAAAAAAAGACAGCTTCCAACCAAAAAGTTAGTAATCTAATCAGTTGCAATTCAAACAAGAAGGGTGACATTTCAGACTTTTGAGTTGATGTATTCTTTTAGGTTTTTTCATGTTTTGGGGGATGATTTGGGGCGTGTTCCACATTCGCTAGGGAGACGAAACTTGTTTCGTCATATTTTGACATTTATCATGAATATTCAAACTTCAGTTTCATTGCAATCCCTTTAAACCTTTCAGTATATCTAAAAATTTGTTTAAATCCCTGGAAAACTTAGATTCTCTCTGAAATCATGCTAGGTAATCTCTTCAAACAATTAAAATCTATTGAAATCATCTAAAAACTGTGAAACTTCACGTAATCCGTTGAACCACTCAATGACTTTTGCAATCTCTTGAAATCTTTTCGAATTACTGCAAAACCTCAAAATATTTCAAAATCTTACAGTGAAAGTAATGTATAAATTGAGTAAAAGCATAAAATCTTACGTAAAGTTGGGGGAGGCTGTCAACAAAATCTTACACGATTCCAAATTCCCGGTCATTTCCCGATTTTTCCTCGTCAATTTTTACCATTTTTACGATCAACTAAAAGTAATGCAATCATATTTGTCACAGATCGCAAACATTTATTCCCATTTATGACGTTCATTTGGAACCCTTTAATAAAACAGATCAAACATTGCAAAATAAATCAATTTGGAAAAAGAATACTCCCCATGAGAAAACATAATTTTTTTACAAAAATTGGAATATAAAATCTCATAACTGACAGAAATACATTTACAATAGCAAAAAAAAACGGATTTCCAACAAAATTGTTCATCTTTCAACGAAAGTGGTGAATTTTTACATAATATTATATGAATCTTTAACTGGAACAGACGAATTCCAAACCAAAAAGATGAATTTTCAACAAAAATTATAAATATTTAACAAGAACACTTCAATTCTCAACCATGGAAGTGAATGTTCAAACAAAAAGCTGAATTTTCAAATAGAAATATTAACCTTCTACCTGAAACTACAATATTTCAACAAACTAGTTGAATTTCAAATGGAAAAAATAACTATTTTCATTCGAAAATGGGACAGTAAAATTTTTGGGTGAAAAAAAAACAATCTCATACCAAACATAGAGTTTTTAACTAAAACAAAGAATCTTCAACAGAAAATGTTCAGCTGTACAAATGAATTTTCAATTACAGCTATGGAATTCTCAATTGAAAGAAGTTAAAAAAATTACTTATAACAATAGAAATTAACTTTCAACAAAAGAAAAACTAGCTTTCAAACCAATTATTACATCTTTATACAAAATGATGAATTTTCGAACAAAAATCTTCCAGTAGAACAATTTAATTTTTTACCAAAAATGAATTTCCAACAAAAAAATAAAGTTTTTCAACAAAATGGTTGAATTTTAAAATATAAAAATAATAATTTCTAACCAATAAGTAGAATAATAACGTTTTTGGCTTCAAAAATTAACTTTTGATCGAACATAAGTGCATGTTTTTAACTGGATGAATGTTCGATTAACATAACAAATATTTAACTGTATAACTTGTATGGGTAACCGTAAAAAAGAATTTGTAAACAAGAGAATTCACTATCGATGGAAAAGATCATTTTCTGAAAATTGAGAATCTGAAATTGCAGGAACAATATCAAATCTCTTATTAACGTAAAAAAAAAATCTATTTGAAATCTGCAACTCCTGGAAATCAAACAGAAAACTAAGAATCCCACGACCAAATTTGGACAAACACTTTCGAATATATCTATTATAAGAAAAAGAACAGTGAAGAAAAAAAGAGGAAAGATGAAAGAGAAAGACAACCTTAAAAAAAAACACAACAAAAATATTCGAATTATCTGCTTGGGGTTCTGATGTGCTGGGAGAATGTTTTCACCTTGATAAGGGTTTTAGGTGAACATCGAAACGTTGGTAGATAATTCGAATATTTTTCTTTTGTGATGTTTTTGAGAAAAAAAAGTTCTGTTTGATTTCCAAGGGTTGCAGATTTAAATAGATCATTTTCTTCCAAAATATCGATTTTTCAAGGAAATATGTGAATTTTCAATTAAATTATTAGATTTTTAATTCCAAATACATATTTTCATGAAAATTTTTCAATTTCTAACTAGAAAAGATCGATTCTCCACCAATGATGAAACAATTAGATTTTCAGTTGAAGAGATTAATTTTCAAACAAACTGATGAATTTCCAGGTGAAATGATGAATCTCCAATTGTATAATGAATGTGATTTATGCGAAAGAGATGGATTTTTAACCATAAAGATTAATTTTTCACAAAAAAAAAAAAACGAATCTTCTACAAAGTACAGAAATCCTCAAAGAAATAGTTTTATTTTAAAATTCAAAAATCAATATTTAACTAAATACTCGAATTTTTGACGCAAAAAGATGGATGGATTTCTAAAGAAGTAGTTACATTTCCAACCAGAGGTGAAATAAAAATTGAATACCTTTTCGAGAAAAATTAATTTAAAGAAAAAGAGTATATCTCCTAATTAAGTAGTTGATTATTCAATTTAGAAATGATGAAAATTTATAATGAACAATTTAAACAAGTTTCCTATTATAATTCGGAAATATTTGTTCTTCAAAATACTACTCCTACTCAAAGAACTTCTTGAAAGTGTTTTTTTCATTTGAAGCTACGAGATCCGAATTATAATTTTATTATTATAGACGAAATAATAATACATTTAAAGAATTCCAGATTAAAACTCTATCATACACTCTGAATCCCTGGGACCGGAATTCTGGTCCAAGCAATGACCAAACTTGTGATTCTGGTCCAATGGACCCGGAAAGTGTTTTCCGGTCCAATCTTGGACCACGGATATTGGAAACCGCAGAATTGAATGACGCCATCTATTATTTTCATGCGGTCAAAAAACTACCGCTCATGGGTTACAGTTTTAAGATGCATTTTAATTTTTCCAGGAAAATAAATTCACAATTTTGTTTGCAGGTTGAAAAATAAGTAAACAATTCGCAAATGTATTCATCGAAAACAAAGTGTTCCTGAAGGAATTTTCATCATATACAGTGAGGAAAGACATTGACTGTCGAAACTGATTTTTCTCAAAGAAACATTTATTTTACTGCATCATGTGAGTTTCAGTTAATTATAATATTAAATCAATTTATATTAACACAAAATTGAACTCAAAGTCATCATATATCAATTTATACATGAAATATTCAATATCTAGAAAAGTATAACCTCAAACTTCGGTTAAATTTGATATTTCAGTTCTGATCGTCTATTCCTCATATTCTCTGCATCATTTCTGAATCAGACTGTTCACTAGGGTGGTCCAAAAATTCATTAAAAAAAAAAAATTTTCGAGTTTTTATACAAAACGCCCGGAAATTCGTTCGAATCTACAAAAAATGAATGCATTTTTTTATTTTGAAAAAAACAAATATTTAGAAGTGCCACAAGCCCCGTGAATTTTAACACGTTTTTCCCGTAAGAAAAAAAGACGTTTTTGTAAATTTTATTTTAGAAACCTCAATATTAGATGAATCAAGTTCGAAATTCACCAATTCTCTTCACAATTGGTCACAGAATGCGAATAAAATATTACTTTTCAAATATCACCCCCATAAGTCTGTTTTATAGGGTCCAAATAAACCCCCATAAGTGAAAAAATAGGTTTTTCGAGTTTTTGACGCTAATTATGATTTTTTTGCGGTTATTAACGCAGATTGTTTCAAATACATGAAATACTACTTTATACTGATAATTAGATTTTTATTCAAATTGTTTAAATAATTTATTAATGTTTTTAGCAACTTTCGTCCAGAAAAGGGTGAGAAATTAGAGGTTTTTTCTGAATTTTTCAACTTATTTTCAACGTTCCAGTTAGAGCGAGGTAATAATCAGTTAAAGTTAACAAAAATAATTGTTCAAACAATTTGTTAGTATTCATAAAAATATTCCTTTAGAATAATGCTACAAAGTTGCGGGTTTTTCGGAAATTTACCATTTTTTGTCCAATTTTCACTTGAAGCGGGTAATTATTCAATTCAATTTAGCATAAATAATCGTTTAAACAAATCGTGAATGTTTATAGCTATCTTCTTCTAGATTTTTGCTACATAATTGCGGGTTTTTCCCGAAATTTTAAACTTTTTATCACTTTTCGATTAGAGTAGAGGAATAATTAATTCATGTTAAAAAACAAATTATTTAAACAATTTATCATTATTGCTGATAAATATGGCTACTCGATTTGTATTTAAGCTTCGACCGCCGAGCGGAATACATTTAAATACTAAACCAAAGTATGTTTCAATTAGAATTATTATTATTTTTTTATGTAATATAGGGTTTCCATTGCCATAGAATTTGTATTCTGAAAGGCAATAGATATACTACTTCTCCAGGCAAGGGGGGGGGGGAGGCTTATATTGAAATATTCGCAATTCCAAATTATTTTTTTACACTTTGCAATAATTTTCTCGTTGTAACTAAAAACAAAACTTTTACAAGTCATTTACAGACCTAGTGCTCCCACCTACTTTTAATTAATCCATTCTTTCTCTTTGTCTCTTTTGTATAATAGCTCTTTTGTTTCAATTATTTTTCTTAACATTGGAAAAAGAACAAAAATAATTTATTTGAAAAATACAGTACTACGTAAAATATTATTCTCTCTAATGTTTATTTATTATTTGTTCACAGCTAAAAAGGTAGAGCAAAGTTAAACATTTCAGAAAAAACCACAGCTTTCTAGCTCTTATCTAAGAGATAATGGTCATGAACAGTAATATATTGTTTAAATAAGCATGTTCGTTAACTCGCATTAATTATTACCTCACTAAGTGAGAAGTTGATAGAAAGCTCAATAGTTTATAAAAAAAACCGCACCTTTTTAGCACTAGTCTGAGAGAAGATAGATAGTAGCAATAATAATTTGTTTAAAAAATTATTTTTGGTAAATAAAATAAAATATTAACTCATTTCAAGTGAAAAATGGGCAAAAAGTTTTAAATTTCAGAAAGATACGCAAGTTTCTATCATCAAGCAAAGATAATATTATTAGCAATGATAATAAATTGTTTAAATAATCTGTTTTTCAACATTAATTAATTACTACTTTACTCTATTTGAAAATAAATAAAAAGTTTAAAATTTCAGGAAAACCCCGCAAGCATGTAGTATTAATCTAGAAGGAAATAGCTATCAACATTCACAATTTGTTTAAACAATTATTTTTGCTAAATTAAATTCAATAATTACCCACTTCAAGTGAAAAGTGGACAAAAAGTTGTAAATTTCCAAAAAAACCGCAACTTTATAGCATTATTCTAAGAGAATATTGTTGAGAATAATAACGAATTGTTTAAACAATTATTTTTGTTAACTTTAATTGCATATTATCTCGCTCTAACAATCTGCGTTTAAAAAATCGCAAAAAAATCATAATTAGCGCCAAAAATTCGAAAAACCCATTTTTTCAATTATGGGGTTTTTTTTGGACCCTATAAAACAGACTTTTGGGGGTGATATTTGAAAAGTAATATTTTATTCGCATTCTGTGACCAGTTGTGAAGAGAAATGGTGAATTTCGAACTCGTTTCATCTAATATTGAGATTTCTAGAATAAAATTTACAAAAACGTATTTTTTTCTCATGGGAAATACGTGTTAAACTTCACGCGGCTTGCGGCACCTCTAAATATACATTTTTTCCAAACAAAAAAAAATGCATTTATTCTTTTGTGGATTCGAACAAATTTTCGGGCGTTTTGCATAAAAATTCGAAAAAATTTTTTTGGACCACCCTACTGTTTACTGTATACACTATTCAAAGTACATTCAAGCTCAAAGTGGGTTTAAACTTACTTGATATGGTGAAATAATAGTTTCTTCGAGAAAAAATAGTTTTGACGAAGAACATGCTTCTTCACTCTATACGATAAACATTTAATTTTAGACACTTTGTTCTTGATAAATAATAATTTACAATACTAACTGTTGAGTTTATGCCTCGCAGAACAATGGTAAAATCACTTCAATGCGTTATCTAAAATTCATCCTAAAGATTGACCCCCTTGCTTTAGTTCGCGACACTAGCGCAATCTAGATTTCAGATCCCGAAAAACTTAGATCCCGCTTGGACGAAAAATTCCGGTCAAATGCACCAGATTTATTTCGGTCATTGCTGGAACCAGGTTTCCGGTCCAATGGACCGGAATCTTATTCATAAAAAAAAATGTTGTCATTTCTCGTATTTTTCTGGGAAAATTTGTATTCTAGGTAAAATCAAGTAAATTTTCGTTTTTTTTTTTTTATGAATTCCCGGTCAAGTCGGCATCTTCATTTTGGATCTACAATGAATTTCCAAAAGACCATTCTGAAACTTGGGAAAGCAAACATTTATCATTCATATGGGGTCTTTCTAGATAGACAGACAGCTGCAGGTCGTCCGGTAAGTCATTGCATGGGGCATTTCTTGTCGAGGTGTTAAACCAAGGCAAAAAATTGTAAGAATTTCTTCTCATAATTCCATTGCACCAGGGGTCATCAAGAATAAGAAGATTATTTTTCCTCCAACGAAAATTCCTCACACAAGATGAATCCATTTTAGTATTCGAATGTTACAAATTGTAATTAGTTGAAATTAGAGACCCCCCTTACCGATTATTTTACTTTTAATCTTAATTACAAAATTCTTTGATTGTCCACTTATCTAGTTAATAAATATTGTTAACAATTTGGTCTTTCCAAATTCCTATAACCTGAATTCCACATTCCTAAATGTTCCATAATAAATTTTAAAACATGGCAATAAATAATAGTCGAATCTATTATCAAAGTCAAATCGGTACACCGTATTTGTTGAATAATAAATATGGTTCATATTAATATAATTTCTAATTGATTAACATAAGGAACTAATTTGGGATTCTTGAACCTCTATTAGAGTTCGGAAGTTTGAAAAAGAAAATTAAATTATTATTATAAATTTTTATGATTCGATTCATTTAAAATTTCCAAAGAATGATTTGGTGTTCATAGAATTTGGAGTTTACATTGTACAAGATTTGGAGCATTCAAATTTAAATCTGAATTTAGTTAATATTTGTTTATATTTTGAAAATTTTGGTTTCAAATTGAAATTTCCTTTTACATTTCAAAAATAGTTATTCTCAGGATCAGTTTCATATATTAATATGCCAACTTTCTCTAATTTTGAAAGTTTTTTTATTATTTTTTTCAAATTGGATATGGTTGAATCGAGAGACAAAAGAGGAGTGCAATCGGTTCAATTTCACATTACAACATCTATCTTCAACGAGAGTTGTAAAAAAATTGCACATGGTCCACTGATTTACGAGCAGACGATAGCAGACAGACTGCTGAGAAATATAAAATATGGAGGTAATAAATTCTTATGCATTTTTTACAAATATATGAATAAATAATTTATATGATGAATTTCAAAAAGAATCTTCAAAAAACTAACATTTTCAAATAAACTACTACAATATAAGAAATTAAAAATTTCCGGGCTTGAATCAATTAGATCGGAAATAAAAAATTCCTATAACTTTTAATTTATTACAAATGATTGGATTCCATTTGGGAGAAGTAGAAAATTTCCAATTTGGAGTTTCAAATTTGGAGAAATAATTTTTTTTTAATGACATGGATGCTTGAAATCGCATTAACTGCAGAGAGCCTCTTTACATATAATTTCGAAGGATTTCTTATCATGAAGCAAAAAAACCAAACATTCATTTCAAAAATAAATAGCATGAATGAAAAAAATTTCGATAAAAAGAAAAAAGACTCCAATAAAATCAAAATATAATTGAATAAATGAAGTTCGAAATAGACTGAGACTTCGAAAAAAATTGTTCATTTTTCAAAGTGATGAATTTTCAAAAAAAATTATTAATCTCTAAGTGGAACAGTTAAATTTTAAACCAAGAAGATAAACTTTCGACTGAAATAATAAATATTTAACTGAAGCACTTCAATTTTTAACCATGAAGGATAATATTCAAACGAGAAGATTATTTTCAAATAGAAAAATTAATTTTCTACCAAAAAATACAATGTTTCAACAAAATCGTC
Organism: Neuroterus valhalla; assembly: GCA_011762715.2. Classification (NCBI taxonomy): domain Eukaryota; kingdom Metazoa; phylum Arthropoda; class Insecta; order Hymenoptera; family Cynipidae; genus Neuroterus; species Neuroterus valhalla. The sequence continues at coordinate 6,372 of WSXT02176460.1, read as the reverse complement.
GTGTTCTGGGGACGCGATATGCCTTCTTATGGATTTTTGATGCACTGAATCCGAATCCGCTATCAGAATTGGCCCTGCGCGTCCTGGGTTCGACTCTCACTTCAAAGAACTCCTCAAAAAGTGTTTTTTTTTTAGGTTAGGTCGAATCCAGACATACGATGAATTTTTAACCATGAAGATTAATTTTCTACGAATAAAGGAAATTTCCACACAGTACATAAATTCTCAAAGAAACGGTTAAGTTTTCAAATTAAAAAATCAATTCTCAACTAAATACTTGAATTTTCACCAAAAAAATATGAATTGATCTTTAACAAAGTAGTTACAATTTCAACCAGAGGTGAATTTTGAATCGAAATAATGCAACTTTGACATAAAAATTTAACTCAGAACAAACAAATTTGAATTTTAAACAAGTAGTTGACTTTTTAATTAAAAACGGATGAACTTGCAATGAACAATGTAAACAAGTTTTCTATCATAATTCAGAAATGTTTTTTCATTTGAATACTACTTCTACTCTAAAGATTGCTTGAAGTACTTTCTTTATTCAGAATTAAGAAGAGGGGACTTTCAAATTGTGACAAATTTTGAATTGGAGGAACGATTTTTTCAAATTCCTATCTTACAAATCCGAATAATAATCAGTTTCAAAAGTTCCCGTTCGATGTGAGAAATTTCCTGTTCCAAGTGAAATTATATGTCTTTACTGATACTCACTGCCCTAAAGTAAAAACTATAATTATTTTCTGAAATTCCCTGTCCCAAATCAGATAAATGAGGAAAAGCAAATAAAAAGTGATAAATACATGTCCTGGAAATTCTGAACGTTTCAATTGACGAAATATTTCTCCGCAATTCTATTTTATCAACAAATATTCTTGCAACTACAATTTTAAATAATGCATTTGAAGTTTCTTTTGTGATCTACTATTTGCAATGGAAATAGATAAATATTTTAGTAGGTACTATTTATAGTTCACAAATACATCAGGAAAGAATTTCGTTCATTTGAAAGTTCTGAACTTCAAGCACGTATAAATACATTTTTTTAAAATAATTTAGATAATAATTCTTTCTGTATGTTTAGGCTATCATCAATTCGATTATTAAATTTGAGTCAGCTGAACGAATTTCACAGAGCAACAAATTTGCAAAACGTTTTTCTTATAATGGAAAAAAAAATTCTTCCTCTCATGAAGCATAGATAGATATATTTAAATATTTTGAGAATCAGATTAAAGAAACGTTATATTCTTTCAATCAAATGATACATATTTTTTCGATTTATAAAAAGAAAGCGGTCATTTCTTTTCTTCTGTAGAATTTTTAATAGTCTAGTTAGTAAATTTCCGGTTTTTTAATTAAATTCCCGGTCATTTCCCTGTCAAGTCGCCACCCTTTTCTTGTGACTTTATGGTTTTTAACTTTTTCGGAATGATATTTTGGTCACTCTTCTTAAACTTCAGGATTATTATGTTTTTGAGACCTGGAATTTAAAGTCTCTGAAATATTTCGGCAAGGACAATATATTTAAAATCGTAGGTCAGAATTTCCGGGGCAAGAAAATAAAATTAAGAATGCAGTATGGTTTAGTGTGGAAATTAGAATTAGGAGAATGGGAATAATATGCAAGAGTCTCGTGGGACAGCTCGGCAAGAAATGAATGCATAAGTTAAAACGACCTAATTGCATTCTCATGGAAATAGTTGGTAATTCACCTAGACGCCGCCGGTGCAACTCGTCCGGGAAGGTCTATTGACTATTCCGTAACGCAGTCATATTGTTGTCAACAACAACTGCGGTCCAATAAAAAATTTTCTTTCGTTAAGAAAGGGAAAAAGATAGAAAAACTTCATTTTAATAAATTTCTTCTTATAATCAATTCTTTTTCAATTATACCCATAAATATTAATGAGAAAGGAAAATATTTCAAATTTTTGAATCACTCAAAACAACAACAATCAACAACTAATAATTGCCATCTTTTCAGGGGCCGCCCAAAAAGAACATTAGCAATTTTGGGGTTAATTCTCAATCGATGAAGATATTAACATTGTACCAAAAAAAAAAATAATAAAACAACAACAAAACACTCGATTTTTGAACGAAATAATTTCTTTTTTAACATAATGGTGGAATTTTACAACCAAAAGTGGAATTTTCAAACCAAAACTTGAATTTTGATGTGGATAAAGTTCTGAACGTTCAAATGAACGATGAAAATAAAAAAAACCCAAACTAATTTTTTTTGCTGAAAATGTTTGCAATGACATGAAAATACATAATATGCGAACAAATACCCAAGTTTATAGTTCGAAGGGTGAAATACAACCCTTATTGATGAACTATCATTAAAAACACAGTAAATCGCCCAAAATATCTAAAAGTTTGTAAATTTACCAAAATGTTATATCCTGGAATAAGATATCTGATTATCCCTCAAATAATGGTGGGGGTGGGAATTTTCGCTCGACCCTTGAAAACTACCCCTATTGAGATTTACCCAAAAAGAAGTCCAAAAGTCACCGTAGTTTGTAACTTTTTGCCGATTTTTTTTCCATAAAAAATTATCTTTAATGATTCCCCGAAGAATGGTGGTAGTGAGACACCCCGCAAAAAATACAAAAACCACCCTTACTGATGAACTCTAATTCAAAAATCAGTAAATCGCCCAAAATATCTCAAAGTTTGTAAATTTTCCAAAATATTATGTCCTGGAATAAGATATCCGATTATCCCTCAAATAATGCTGGGGGTGGGAATTTCCGCTCGACCCTTGAAAACTACCCCTATTGAGATTTACCAAAAAAGAAGTCCAAAAGCCACCGTAGTTTGTAACTTTTTGCCGATTTTTTTCCATAAAAAATTATCTTTATTTATTCCCCGTAGATTGGTGGTAGTGAGACACCCCGAGAAAAATAAAAAAACCACCCTTACTGATGAACTATTATTCAAAAATCAGTAAATCGCCCAAAATATCTCAGTTTGTAAATTTTCCAAAATATTATGTCCTGGAATAAGATATCTGATTATCCCTCAGACAATAGCGGGGGTGAGAATTTCCGCTCGACCCTTGAAAACTACCTCTATTGAGATTTACCAAAAAAGAAGTCCAAAAGCCACCGTAGTTTGTAACTTTTTGCTGATTTTTTTCCATAAAAAATTATCTTTATTTATTCCCCGAAGAATGGTGGTAGTGAGACACCCCGCGAAAAATAGAAAAACCACCCTTACTGATGAACTATTATTCAAAAATCAGTAAATCGCCCAAAATATCTCAAAGTTGGTAAATTTTCCAAAATATTATGTCCTAGAATAAGATATCTGATTATCCCTCAGACAATAGCGGGGGTGGGAATTTCCGCTCGACCCTTGAAAAGTACCCCTATTGAGATTTACCAAAAAAGAAGTCCAAAAGTCACCGTAGTTTGTAACTTTCTGCTAATTTTTATCCATAAAAAATTATCTTCATTTATTCCCCGGAAAATGGTGGTAGTGAGACACCCCGCGAAAAATAAAAAAACCACCCTCACTGATGAACTTTTATTCAAAAATCAGTAAATCGACCAAAATATCTCAAATTTTGTAAATTTTTCTGGATATTATGTCCTGGAATAAGATATCTGATCATCCCTCAAATAATGGCGAGGGTGGCAATTTCCGCTCGACCCTTAAAAACTACCCCTATTGAGATTTACCATAAAAGAAGTCCAAAAGTCACCGTAGTTTTTAACTTTTCGCCACTTTTTTTTCATAAAAAATTATCTTTAATGATTCCCCGAAGAATGGTGGTAGTGACACACCCCGCGAAAAATAAAAAAACCACCCTTACTGATGAACTTTTATTCAAAAATCAGTAAATCGACCAAAATATCTCAAAGTTTGTAAAATTTTCTGGATATTATGTCCTGGAATAAGATATCTGATTATCCCTCAAATAATGGCGGGGGAATAAATGAAGATAATTTCTTATGGAAAAAAATCAGCAAAAAGTTACAAACTACGGTGACTTTTGGACTTCTTTTTTGATAAATCTCAATAGGGGTAGTTTTCAAGGGTCGAGCGAAAATTCCCACCCCCACCATTATTTGAGGAATAATCAGATATCTTATTCCAGGACCTAACATTTTGGAAAATTTACAAACTTTGGGATATTTTGGGCGATTTACTGTCTTTTTAATGATAGTTCATCGATAAAGGTTGTTTTTCACCCTTTGAACTATAAACTTGGGTATTTTTTCGCATATTATGTATTTCCATGTCATTGCAAATTTTTCCAGCAAAAAAAATTCGTTTGGATTTTTTTTATTCTCATCGTTCATTTGAACGTTCAGAACTTTATCCACACGGAGAAAAATGGATGGTCAACCTAAACATCTAGAGTGTAAGATTGACCATATTTCAGGTTCAACTATGGGACAGCCCTCTAGATGGTTTAGCGCACGATCCGTGGAGTGTCAAAATCTGAAGGTTAGCTTCACAATCCTAGAGTGTAAAGTTGACTATCCTGGCGCGTAAACTTGATTACCCCAAGAGAGTTAAATCCATTCTGTTCAGATACTCAGAATGATTATCTCTGATGATCAAAACAACTATATCTCTGAATTATCTTCATTAGCTTTATCTTATGGAATCAAACTCAGCAGCTGATCCTGATGACATTATAGTGTGGATATTTCCTGCAAATGAAAAGTTGAAGGTTAAAGAATGGAATGATAGTTTGAGTAATTTATAATGTTATTGCAAATGATTTACAATGAATACATGATATTATGACATTATCTTATACTATTCTAACCCTAACCTCGAAACTGTCTATCTTATGAGGTATCGAGACTTCTAAATTAAGTAAAATGAATACTCACCTAAATTTTGGATGCAAATCACAAGAGAAAAATTTCAATGCACTCAGCACTTCACGAATCACAGATGAACTCACAATTATGAAACGTAATAACATAAGTCACCGAACTCGACAAAGATTTAACATCTAGCGGGTCTTTTGTGAAAAATGGCGCTTGCTTTAACTTGCGTGCGCAACACCCAAATTGGAGATGATTAACTTGACAACTCCAGAGTGTAAATTACGTTATTCTAGATGGTGAGCTTTACACTCAGGAATGGTCAAAATAAGTAAAATCAATATCTATCCAACTTAACCAACCTAGAGTGTCGATTTAATCATCGCTGGAAGTAAGACTGATTTTCAGCGGATAGTTCAGCTGAACATAAAAAAAGAGTCTCTCTGACCAAAGAGAAAAAATTATTTATCGTACATGATACACTCTGGAAGGTCAAACTGACCATCAATGTTTTGACACTCAAAGTTTGACACTCCATTTTTCTCCGTGCACATGAATTTTGAACCCAAGGAGATGCATTTTTTACTTTTCAATAAAATTGTTGAAATTTTGAGATGACAGTTAATTCGAAATCAGATAGTAAAATTTTCAACCAAACAAAAATCTTTTTTCTTCAATACAAAGTATTGAACTTTACACTAACAGGGTGGCGATTCGCCGGCGCACGATTTCCAATTCCCGGTCATTTCCTGATTTTTCACGGTCAAGTTTTCCAATTTTCCCGGTCAACTAGAAGTAACATATTTATATTCGTCGAAAACGCTAACATTTATTTTTATTCAAATCTAAACATCCCTTGACACGACAGATCAAGCAATTCAGAATAAATCAATTCTAAAAAGAATACTCCAATTTGCAACAAAAAATATCATTTTTTTACAACAATTGGGACAGTTCATCTTACAATCGGAACAATTGTTATGCGATAACAAAGAAAAATGGATTTCTAACAAAACAGTTCATTTTTCTACCCATGTGATGAATTTTCAAATAACATTATGAATCTTGAACCAGAACAGTTAAATTTCCAAACAAGAAGATGAATTTTCAACTAAAAAGATAAATATTTAACTGGAGCACTTCGATTTCCAAACATGAAGGTGAATATTCAAACAAGAAGATTAATTTCCAAATAGGAAGAATACATTTCTCAGAACAAATACGATTTTTCAACAGAATAGTCGAAATTCGAACTTGAAAAATAATTATTTTTAACCCAAAATGGAACAGTAACATTTTTAGTTTAAAAAAATCTGCCCGCTGCGCGGGCACATTCTCATAGCGCGCTTCGCTCGCAAGTTTGAGCGCGCCTGGAGCGCGCGTCATTTGAATCTCGCGCTTGATAATGTATTTACCTCGCGCTAGGCGCTCAGTTTGTTTTTGACCTCGCGCTTCGCGCTCGGCTTCATACGTGCTTGATTCAGTTTACGATGCATGTAATGCATACACAGAATTGCAAATTTTGCAAAACTGCTGAAAACCTCTACTTCTATGAAGATTATTGATT
>WSXT02176449.1:3028-21871 GCA_011762715.2 Neuroterus valhalla | reverse complement strand
ATTCCCCCCCCCCCCCCCCCTCCTCTCCCACGTTAAGAAATATACAAAATAAGTTTATTAAATTCTTAGGTCAATTGTTACAAATAAATTCCGAAATTGGTGGTTCTACAATTGAAAATATTTTTTTCCAGCGATTCTACTCTGTATACCGCCGTTATTAGCGAACAATTAAGAGTATTACAACTAGTAAATATTCTTCAATTTCGTATAAAATAATGCCACCAAAAAAGACGCATTTGCAACATAGCGGGTCAACTTTAACTGTAAAGTTGCATTTTCGGACATAAATGATGATATTTTCGTAAATAATGATATTCCGAACTTGGAAAAATGAGTGTATTATTAAAAGTTATTTTCCCACAATATATTTGAATTTTCTACCATAATTGTAGAATTTTCAACCTAAACAGATAAAGTTTTACCAACGGGGTGGAATCTTCAACCAGAATCGATAAATTTTGAACTTAGCAGTGGAATTTTCAACCAGGATAGATTCTCAACACATAAGAAAAAACTGAGATTTTTCACAATTTTTCGATTTCTCAGACTTGAAGACAAAATGACTACAAAAAATTAATTTTCAACAAGATATGTTGATTCTCTCACAAAATATTTGATATTCAAACTTGAAAATATTCAATCTTTGATAAAAAAAAAGTAAAATTTATCCGATAAGGACGCCCTTTCAACAAAATACTTCTTCACCCTTTATTAAAAATATATATAATATTGAATTAAAAATGTAATTGTTGAATTTTAAGCTGAAAACACACATTTTTGGGATTTAAAAACGACTGCTCGTCATGAAAGCTCGATTTTCAACTAAAATTAAGGATCTTCAAATAAATCAAATGCTACAAAAAAAAAAGGAAATCCCAACAGAAAGATGAATTTCCGAACTGAATAGTGGAATCCTCGATCAGAAAAAAATTGACGCTTCTTTGGAAGAAAATGATTCTTTTAGATTGAAAATTCATCTGGTCGGCTGGAAGTTTGAATATTTTTTTGGAAATTCTTTTTCTTAGATGGAAATGTATTTTCTTGGTTAAAAATTATTCCCTTGGTTTGCAATTCTAATTTCTCTAACTCAAAATGTATCTTCTCCAAGGGAATTAATTATTTTACTCGGAAATTCATCTTATTTGTTTAGATTTCAAACATTTTGGGTGGAAAGTTTATTATTACACTTGAAATTCACTTTATCATTCCAATTCAAGCTAATGTATTATTGGTTCAAAATTCATCTTTAAGAAAATTTGTGTTTTATTGTATGAAATCAATCTTCTTGGTTCCGTCTGGATTTCAAACATTTGTGCATGGAATTCATCAGCTTCGTTGAAAATAAACTTTTTTGTACATAATTTGTCTCATTGCTCTGCAAATTCATCTCCTTGGTGTAAAATTCAATCTTTTTTATTAAAAATATACTTTTCTAGTACGAAATTCATAATTTTTGGTAAATGGTTCAATATTTCGTTTGAAATTTTATTTTTGTCCTGAAACATTTGTACTTTTTGTTAAAAGATTACCTGGTTTGTATTAAATTTTTCTATCTAGTTTAAAAGTCTTTTCGTCCTTTCAAAATTTGCTATTTAAACTCTAACTTTTTTTGGTAGAAAAAATCAACTTTCTGGAGGAACGTTCAATCATTTGGGCAAAAATTCAAATAATTTGTTTGAAAATCACTATTTATCAAAGAACAATCTCTTTTGTTATAACACATCGGGTTTGTTGACAATTTATATATTTGGGTTTCAACTTGAACTGTTGTGGTAAAAAGATTCGAACTAATTATTGGGAACTCTTTCGTTCTGGTTCAAAAATTATCTTCTAGATTGAAAATTTATTTATTACCAACTTGAACCCTTTTTTTTTGAAAATTAACTTCTTTTAAAAAATTATTTATTCTCGTCTTGAAAAATACATGTATTTTGTTGATAACTCATACACAAAATAATTGCAATTAGAAAAAAAACGATTATAACCTATTCTTAAAACAATTTCGACGTTCAGCCCGACTGTGAACCCGGGCGTCCTGCTTCTTTCGTTTTCCTCTTATTTCTTTTGTTATCCTTGCTTTCTAAATAATAGCTTAATCCCTTTCACTTTATTAACATCTTTTCATTTCATTTTCCATTATTTTTAAACGCATGAGAATTTTTTCTTCACAAGCTCTTTATATCCATAATTTTGTTTTCTATTTCTATAGGTTCACTAATTCATCTGAAAATAATTGCTGAGAATGCAGATCCGATTTTTTCAAAACTGAAGAATCCCACAAATGAAATGAGTAATCTCATATTTGGAAAACCTTTATCAGAAATAGAAGAGTCTGTTAAGCGTTTCATACTAAGTACATCAAAATCCACAAATAAACCTCTGACACAAATTCTGGAAAGAACTTCACTAAAAGGAGATAATATCAAAGATTTGGTCACTATTTCTACCAGGGTTGTGGTCGAGAATTTGAGAAGTTTTGGTAGAAGCTCAGGAATTTTGAGAAATGAAACGCAGCCTGAAATAATAGTTTCTGGGAAAGATGATCCTCTGTCCAACAGTTTAATTCTCAACGGACTAGTACTAGTTTGCGAAATTGTTGATTTGTTAATAGCAGGTTCCTATTTGGGATCCGAATTTATATCAGGAAATGAGACACGTGCTTTTAAATTAACAGACAGCAACTGGAAAGAACCGAAATACTTGGACTTCATTATTTTTACTGACCAACTTTTCATTTATATAGATTGTATGTCCAAAGATGTCCTCATGGATGATCTTAAGGAAGCTGTCAATTATGGATCAACCCATTCCGCAGACGAAGTAATTGACTATCTAAAAAAAAATATCAAAAAACCTCAAAACAACAGAAAATTGAAAACCTTGGAGTCCGTTTGCACTGCTATTGAAGATATTAAACCAGGTGGTTATGAAAAATGTATTTCAGACTGGGACAAAATCCAATCTTGCTTTAAATCTCGAACACGAACATCACCAAAAAGCCAGGGATTTGTGAGATTAATGAAACAAGTGTTTCCCAGAAAATGGGTGAAGAGCGTACTTGACTTGGATAGAAGTTGTAGATTAAAAAAAGATCAGGAATTCGAATGCAAAACTCGGAAAAGACCTTTCGGAACAAGAAGACAAGTGGAATTCATTGTTCGAACAGTCACTGGTAAAAGTATAACAAGAATGTCTCCTTGGTCAAGAGTGATTCGTGTATTTTCGAGAGCAATTTTGAAAAGTCCAATGGCAAGAAATATTGTTCAAGATTGCACTGATTATATCATCATTTATAATCAAGGGGAAAGGAGGAAATTAGAATTAAAAAAGAGAACAGGAACTGATCCGAATGAACTGAAAAATTACGAGAAAGTTTCCAGATCACTGGATAATTTCAAAAATGGTGTAACTCAAGATTTGTTGGACGCTGTTGTTGAAGCTAATCAAATTCCTATTTATATAGAGAAATCTTTGAGGAAAGCTACACCCAAATTTCTTGAATGGCCACTTTTTTCTTCGGCTTTGAGCAACTTGTCTCAGTGGCTCAATTCACTCTACGGCACAAGAACTGTTGATAAGGATCATGTGGTTTCTTATTATCAAGAGTCTCAAGGTCTTTTTGAAATCCACGAAGGTGAGATACATTTTATTTGGAGAAATTATGGAATCAAAACTGTGCTTTACAAGTATTTTTTGCGGAAATCAATCAATTTTGTTACATATGTGAGTGAGGACAGTTTCGGGAATTTAGCCCTTCTACTACGAACGCGTCCAGGGTTTTTTTTCCAGAGAAGAAGTGATCTTGCATCAAGCACCCAGCCTAAAGCTTGCTAGTGCCAGGTTTCTACCGGCTGAAAACCTTCCTCAAGATCCTTCTTCAAGCTCATTTTCCAACACTACCACCGCCCCTGATCATCTACCACACTGAAAGAAGATGTGTCCTGCATTATATATTTTGTCTGCACAATAGTGACAGTCAGGATTTCTTTTTTTTGTACGGTGTAGGTAAGCGTTGAAGTGGCCGCGGCCAGAGAGGAGCTTGATAGTGTGAAAATCGACCTTCTCCCACTTTCTGTTGATCCATGAAGCCACTTTGTTTGTGAGCTTGACAATCCATCTGACTCTCGTCTTGTTGTTTTACCGTCGTTTCCATTTTTGAATCGTTGACGTTTTCTCCTGTTCTAAAATGCCTTTGCTTGCACCCAGTACCTTTGCCTCGTAGATCCTCTTCCTTCCGGTTGCCAGCAGATTAATCAAGATGATACTCAAGACGACCTGTACCACGGATATGGATACTGTTCGATATGCACTTGCTACTCTCAGTACTCCTCTTCTTCGGGTCGCACTCGGTCTGTCCCGGTATTCCTTACCATGAGTGCATCCACCCACAAATCTCTGGAGTGAGCGACACTCATCATTATCCGCTGCTTGCAGCTCCTCGAGCCCGCTATGTTTGTCATAGGCCTAGCTAGCATGGCAAGCAGTATTCCTGCCTTGTCGGCTACCCTGAGAATCTGAGCCCAAAAGGTCAGTTCACTATCGATCATTGTTCCGAGGTATCTAGCGCTTGCGCTGCCAGAGATTTGTGCATTGAAGGTTTTCCGGAATTTCCTCTGACGTGCAAGCATCACTATTTTCGTCCTTTTTTCAGGGAGATCAAGTCCGTCTTCTTCCAACCTTGGTTATCGCAGGAACTTAGGCCACTCTCAACTCTGCCATTTCTTCAGTCCTGGCCATGATAACGGCTGCCAGTTTGTCATAAAATCCTATCAGTTTCATCTCTAGCACTTGAAATGTCAGAACGACATCGTTAACTGTATTCTAAAGGTCTTGACCTAATGCCGAACCTTGAACTACATGCGTTGTAATTGGAGAGCTCCGTGCGCCTTCCATCGTGCTGTATGTTAGGTGCCTGTCATCCAGGTGTAAACTATTTCGCCTGATGTTAACTAGCATTTCAAACCTGTTTTCTAGTGCGTCTAGTATGTTTACCCACCTCACTGAGTTGGAGGCATTCCTGACGTCAAACGTGTTCAGGACAAATACTGACTATGTTCTATGATCTCGCAAGGCTTTATCTGTTCTTTCTATAATCTCAAGTATTGCCCCAATAGTCAATCTGCTTATTCTGAAGCCATGTTGGTTTTTAGACAGACCGCCTTTTTCCCAACTGCTGCTATGAGGCTGGCGTGCATAAGCTCCTTAAAAAATTTTCCGTCACATCCAGCACGCATAGCGGCCGAAACGATGCTGAGTTAACGGATAAGCCCTTTCTTTTATCTAGCGATACTGCCCTCTGCACCTTTCACCTTGTTCTGAAGACTCCTGTCATTAAGCAGGAGTTAAACATATTCAGTTGGGAACGAGGGTATTCCTTTACTATGACCTCGATGAATTCCACCGGGACACCGTCAGAATCTGGTGCTTTCCCATTTGAAATAATGGAGACTGCCTTCCGCAGTTCTATTACTGTAAATAGCGGGATTCCGTCTGCTAGCGGAAATTGAACGAAGTTTCTGTCTAGGTATTTCGGAAATAATTCCCTCACAATCTTCTTCATGGTCGTGGGATCCATTGCCTCTACTGGTGACCGTCCGAATAGTTTCCTGGTAATAATCTGATATCCAAGGCCGCAAGTACCTTTGTCAACATCTTTTCACTTTTATGGCTTACTTTCTCTTTTTCAGAGTGCTGTAACATACAAAACTCTTTTTTTGTATTCACTATGAGGATTGTAGTAGCAGGTAGCCATGAAGATTTAGAGCCAAACATAATGAAATCACAACTCTTCTACTACCACAAAATATGAATAATTTCGGAAATATATAGTTACAGTTTTAGAAAGATAAAAAGTTAATTCATGCGCTGGGTACTCACAATTCACAACAATAACGATAATTAGTTTCTTTTGATAAGAACTAAACTATCACTAGTGATTCCATAATCTGTCATTTTAATTATTGAACATAATTAACTATCATTGATTGTATATATTTTCGAACAAATAGTCTGAAAACAATTTTTTCTCTGATTTAGAATTTCCAGATTTGAAAAAGGTCATCTCAAAGGAGCAAGCTCTGGATAATTTGCTGGAAACGATGAATAGAGTCAGCAGTCAAAATAGAGCACTGGCTAAGTCTTCAGCCATTTCTAGTGGACTTAACAACATTTTGCTGGTACTGATGTTTTTGGAAACTCTTACGGCTGTCACAATATTAATGAAAACTAATATGCAACTTCAATTTGTGAGTGGAGAAGGAAATGGACAAAATACCACGAATGGAACAGATGGACCAAATGTTGGACCAAATGGGCAAACGGCATCAGAAGAGAATGACGGTTCATCCCAAGAAATTTCAGATGAAGATCTCCGTAGGAAAAAGAGATCATTTCCTCTGAACTCTGAAATTACTTTTGTATCTGGTCTCCTCGATTTGGATATTCTTCCGATAAATAGTACGAATGAGTTATTAAACATCACAAATAATGAGAATGGAATGACTGAAATGAGTGATAAACCTCCTTTTTGGGATTTTTATGATACGATTCTTAAAGATGAAGATAAATTTCAAATATTTGTGGAAAATACATGACATAGAATGAAATAATGTGATGAAATATACTTTATAAGGATTATGTTTACATTCTTAGGTATAAAGTTGCCTCAAAAAAATGAAATAAAAGTTTGGCGAATAGAAACTGTTTGGAAAAAGCAAGACTTCTTATTCAATATCCTACTGAATATTTTTCCGGGACAAAATTTAATCTTGTTCTGAATTTCGAATAAAAACTTTATCGAAAATTCAGGGTTGCCTGAAATTTTCGGAAGAATTATTTCCAAGGAAATGAGTGTATAGTGTGGCAGATTTAGACAAAAGTTGTAAATTAGAAAAAGAATCTCTACCGGAAATAATAGCTTCTAGGGGAGATGAGACTTTGTCCAGTAGTTGAATTCTCAAAAAACTAGTACAAGTTTCGAAATTGTTGGATTTAGTGTGACAGATTCCTTTGTAGTATTCGAGTCTATTACAGGAAATGAGACAGTTAAATCCAAACTGACAGACTCTAACTAGAAGAATTCAAAATATTTTTTAAATTCCTATTCAATGACAGCATCACATTTCAATGTACATGATACGTAATCAGAGCTGCGATATTTGCTTAGGCCGTAGACCTGTGCAAAGAGGGTAAACATGAATGAAACTAAAGTTAATTTAATAAACTTCTAGCTCACATTATTCCAGCAATGATGCTCCTGTAAATTTTGCTTAATCTCACGGAGAGATAATAAATGATCTGGCCTTTGGTATCCCAGACAAGTACGTAGCAACGAGGAAAAATTTCGCTTTATTCGTCGAACTCAACCATGTCATCCAGAATGCGACAGAGGCTCCAAGATCTACTGATGACCTAAAGCATTCAGGTTTTAGGTCTCTGCACATCAGGCACTCTGCTAGCAGATGGAATAAGTTTTCTTCCACTCCCTGGCTGCGAATTGATTAGAGCTTCCCCAACGCGAATCCGGAGCTGTGATCCCCTAAAAAGAATCTGCCCCTAACAGATCCTATAGAACGAACCTAAGCAAGTAGCCTGACAAATTTAGAAGGAATCCCAAAACGAAGGTACTGTCGGCCCAGAGGATCAATCCAGAGATAAGACAATGCCTGGATATGATAACCTCTTTTTCAGACTGAGAAACTAGCAAATCTAATCCAGGCCACGAGCCTTCCGTTCGAAATGAAAAAAACAGGTTTTTCATCTGAAAGCTCCAACTGGATTTATGCAATGCTGCAGTATAGTCTGACATAGCCCAAATATGCTCCAGACAACATCTGGTTAGCCTTTTTTCTCCCTACTAGCACCTTCTCTATCCAGTTTAGGGTCATTTCTAAGGCACTATGTGCACTAAAGACTCGACCAATTTTCAGTCATAGTGCATACCCTGGGGTATCCTTCACAATATCTCAAACCCTACACTGAAACAATCTTGGGATAGCGGTTTCACTGCTTTTTGTAGCGTAGCGCCACTATGGCTTTGATTTTACGGCATCATCACTTTTTTGCGTTACTGTGCCCCAAATTTGTCGTCGAATTGCACTCCCGTTTTCTATACACGCGGACGCCGACGCTGGCCACGCTGACTTGGAAGTTTCCGAAACTGTTTGAATCTTTTGAGCCGAATGGAGGAGACCTACTTCACCAACACGTTTGCACTGCAGCATCCTCGATTTGGGACGCTAGCCCGCCCAAACTGGAGAGGAAGCTATTCTCATTTGTGGTAGCGTGTCGATTCGCGCATCTAGTGCTGCAGTCATGCCTGCTGGGCGCACCGCTAATTCAATCTTCTCAGTGCAGATTCCCATAGCTTAGAAGAGAACGTTCGAAACAAGGCTCTGGTATAAAATTAGCTAAGTGCGCTATGATTCTGACCTAAATGCTCGCAAAACCTGTAACCTGAATTTGAGAGAGGGTGCGTATCCATCGCCCACGAAACTTTAAGGCTTTTTTTAGACACGTACAAAATGTTCGAAAATCCTTTCTACGACCTCAAACTAATATTACTGCTATACGCCTGCCTTGCGTTGAAATATTTAACTGCCTTCCGGAAATCTGGCGAACCTCTGACTTCCACCAGAACATTCTGAAGTCTTCTCGTATGCTGTCTGCTCAGAATTCAAAAGTGCGATTAAAGGCCCTGTATCTGAGTTTAATTTGATAATGCCTTGTTATGCAAATACTGACCTTTACACATCATTAGGCTTTTTCCCACCCTCGTATTACTTTCCAAGCACGCTCAGTCATACCAAGGCTTCTTTCCCGTTGATTTCAAAAAAGGTTTACGAATCATACCTGCTTTGGAGAACATATTTGAGATAGCAGAGATAAGATCCTCGTTAAAAGTGTCAACCAAGCCCACAATAATTACATGCGGCAGGGTCGCAGAGAACAAATCTATCAAGGAAGAGATCCCTTTTGGATTCATCCCACATCAAATTCTCACTCACTACCGTACAGCTTGTCACTGTAGCTCCCTCAACGTTTCTGCATCGGAGGACGCGTAGCTATTGGCACAATCTTGAAATAATTCATAACGCCTGTAGAGGGAAGAGTGCATACTGCGAGATCGATGGTACTCTGACTTCCGGGCGAGAGACGAGTAAAGCCAGCCGGAAATTCGGCGTTGAACCTGCTATAAATGAGAACAAAACCGCTTGTTTCCAAGCGCTAAACAAAAGCAGATCCTCTTCCACATATGTCATAATCTAAAACAGACCTCGCAGCGCTCGCAAATACTCCCAGTGGAATCGCCTCTCTAGACACCTTATTCAAATACATATTTCGCGCATTAAAATCCCCACCCAAAATTATAGGCATGAAGATGCATGCTTTCCCCAGTTACGCAAAAACAGAATACAAATTGTCACTAATCACTCTTTAATAAAACCCAAGCTTATAGTAAATAAGACACACTACAAATCGTACAGTGGAAGCGACACATTTCAAGAAAACTCAGTCGTCAGACTTGTCTCATACCTCGAAACCATAACCTTTTGTGTTCAAACATTGACAAACAACTACAAGTTTTGCCAAACTTACTCACACGTGTTGCGTCTGATGCGGAGATTCTATGATGCGAAATCCAAAAGGAGGAAGCATCAGGAGGAAATGGAAGCTACGTTTACACGCACAAAATATCCGAGTCTGGGCAAAACATAGAAATGTGGCTCAGTTTTGAGAAACGGTGACAGTTTCAGGAGATAATTCGAGTCATACCCACAGTAACATCTGATTTAGAGTTATTTGATCTCATTGTGTAAGATTCTTGCTCCTGTTCAGAGGGTTGATTCATAGGTGGTACTGGGGTTCTGATTTTCTGTGAGAAAATCTGTGATTGAGCCATCTCTGAAGCAAAAAGGTTCACTTGATGAGGATTCTAAATCCGAGCCAATCTCATCCCTTTTCGGTCTTCCTCTTTGTTCTTTGACAGTGCTCTGCACCTTCAGATAAGACTTTGCCGAGCTAAGTGGATGTCCCTTACTCATTTTGTCAATTTTTACCCAAAACAGAGACTTCCCCTCGAACTGAATGTCACCATTGTTAACTGTGACCTCGTTCCGGCAGACTCTTCCTCGTCTTCATGAGTTCCCTTCTGCCCTGCCCCTCCAGCTTCAACATGTTACTTGTTTCGGATAGACCCATCGCATTAAAAAGCTTAGATTTATCAAATATACGTGGTCTCTGTAAAAGTGAGCCTGGTCTTATAAAAACTGTACTAAATCCTGGGTACTTTCTCAAACAAATGTCGGAGTCCAATACTACAGACTCCACTTTGGCTCTAGAAAACGCCTTCCCAACCAAAGTTGCAAGATCTTCATCAAGTGGTTTCAAGTCCTGGAGCTTGTAGATCACCACGTTCTTAGCACAGGCTTCTCTGTAAAGGTATACTCTAACAAGGTATTGCTTTGTTTCACTCAGGTATTCGTTTTTCACCTTTACATTCTCTGCCTCTCTATTCAAAAGCTCAAGATCACTCCGGATATAGACCACGGATCCAAAAACAAGAACCACAAATACAGTCCTATTTACTAAAACCAACAAAGCAATATAAAATCAGCATCTCCGCTTTTCCCACGCCAAAAATTGATGTTCGAATCTCCATCCGAAACATCATCGCAAATTCTGTGTTTTGTGAAACTGATGTGTGTTCCCAAGTATAACAGAACTGTCTCCTTTGTCAAAGCTGATTCGTGAATTTCCGAGGGCAATTTTGAAAAGTCCAACGATGAAAGATGTGGTTCAAGATTGCACTAATTATATTATTGTTCATCATCAAGGAGAAAAGGGGAAATCAGGAATAAGAAGAAAACATGAACTAATCCAAAAGGATTAAGAATTTTAAGACAACATCCTAATTACATGATGTTTTAAAAAAAGGTAAAACTCAAGATTCATTGTACGTTCTTGTTAAAGCTTATCGAATTCCATTTCATATAGAGGAATCTTTGAGGAAGGCCACCCTCAAATTTCTTGAAAAGCCACATTTTTCTTTTTCTTTGACCAGTTTATCTCAGTGGATTTATTTACTTTAGGGCAACAGAACTGTTATTGGAAATTATAGGGTTCCTTATGATCTTAAAAATCAACTGAGGGTACCATCTACTACCTGGAGGCTTGGCTGACCCTCCCTTTTGCGCTTCATACAGGGCCGTGGCTCGTGGAGGCGTGATAGAAAAAGGATAGAATTAGAGATTGACCGAACAATAGTTTTATGTTAGGCTGATGCAAGTGTCAGAAAGGATATATCCTCCTCACTTGGGAATACACGGCATTAACATTTCAAACAACATGTTCATAGAAGCTCCGCAGAGAGTCCATCATTAAACATAAGTCTTTGTATTTTCTGGAAACGTACTATGGAACTTTTCAAGATTTTGTAAGCCTCGGATTCCTCGCATGGACCACAAGTAACCACCGTTACGAAGTTCACAATGACATCGAAGCGTATATAACCTTAAACTAGAAAAATGTGTGTGCCCAAAATGTTTGACCTTGTCATTGAATTGAGGCATTGTTTGAATAAAAATTTTTCATAACTCTCAAAATAGTTATGTTAAGAATTTCACCTCTTGCGTACACATCTTCCGGAATAGCTGGACTGGGGATCACCACCTGAAAAAAACGGTCCTTGAACTTGAACTCGTGATGGTGTGGAACAGAGTTTTTTAAAAATATCCTTAAATCAATAATTCTAGAATTAAAGAATCTAGAGTTTTGTAATAACCTTTCACTGAGAAAGGTACCGAACATGAGTATATGCATCACCCGTATATGGCAGCCGTAGAATGAGCAGTCGCACAAACTTAAGCACGGCAGGAGACGAAAGGAAGGGTCAGCGAAGCCTCTAGGTAGAAGCCAATACCCTGAGACGACCTCAAGCCATTTTTAGTAAACAATTTTTAAAATTGGATTTTTCTAGAAAAACCATTAAAACAAGTCTACGCCAAACTATGAACGATTAAAATTGACGATTCTATGATTATAGATCCTAGAAATTGAAAAATTTCCATCAAGAACCTACAAATTGGACTATATTTCAATTTTTCAGCTTTGAAATTGAAGTAATAAAAAAGTATTTACAACAACATAGTTTTAAACTTAAAATTTTCAGAATAAAGAGATATTTAATTCTACATCTTGAAGATCGAAGAGCTTTCAATTGGAAATCTATTATATTTATTAATTTTCCAATGTTGGATCTACAAACGTTAATAATATTTCGGGATCAAAACTTCAAAATGAAACTATCTGAAACAAAACAACTAAATCAACATGATTTTGAACTTTACATATTCAAAATTAATGAAGTCCAATTGTGAGTTCCAATAATCGTTATAGTATTTTGATTCGAAAATCTATGATATTGAACTTTTTCTACAATGCTGTCAAAAGTACTTCAATTCAAACTATAAATATTGCTGTCGTGCTTCATGTTCCAACTAGAAACAATTTTGATTATTATACAGTTTTTTTGACAAAAACCTTGTATTTTCAACACAATGGATGAAATTGAGATCATACGGGGAACAATAAAAAATTGTTTATCAGAGTCAATAAAGAGGAAAGCTATAAATTAACATGGGCAGTTTCACAATGAGTATTTGAAGTGTTCGTTTTTCGAGATGATTTAGTATTCCAATAAAACAGAGATTGGCTCAGCTCCGTTTCAAAAGTGTCTTTGAAAGCGCGTTTTTTAGAAATCATTAAAAAAAGTTTATCATGAAGCATAAATTATTGTCACTCGAGACTCTTCCGAGAGATAACTGTACATGAATCTTTTTCTGCTGACATATAGTATTCTTTTCGTACTTCTTTGTCTTATACATCCCACTTTTGAAGAATAAAACCAGGTATTTATCTAGTGGGTTAGGTCGAAAAAATTCTCATTGCTCGAATACCACTTCCAAAATGAGGACCACGATCAGCCTTCTCTGTGTTTTTGGTATGTGCTTGAAATTTCTAGGTATATATTTATATTTATATATTTCGTCTATTTGTTTCAATCAAAGATTTCTGGATTTAATATTCCTCTCATTTGAAAGAATATTAATGCCTCATAATAAGTTTGACAATAACCCTATCGATGGTGTTCTCGCGTTGTCGTCGCGGTAGGGCTTGAGTTTTCCTCTCATAACTAAGATGACTATGTTGGCCGTAGCATTGCTACTGGTGAGATTCCCATCCCAGACAGACAAATAGGAGGAGCTAAAAGAGACTAAAAGGAACACCAAGGAGACCAGATCAAAAAAGACATTCTTTCAAAAATATTGAAAGGCTTGTCGCTTTCCGAAAATCACCGTAGCGCCCCTGGAGTCACCGCTGGGGGCCACAGCATGCGGGGCGCTGGTCATGGTGAGCTGCATGATGGTCAGACAGATCTCGCCAATCAACGATCTGATCAACAAGAACATCTGCAGAACGTTGCAAACAGTTGAACATCAGCTATGTCCATCGAGGATACTTGAGCTTGCTCAATCGATTTTGCAGCCAACCACCTCAATAGGAATACCCTGCGAGCGCATCATCTGGCCAAAGCGAATAATGAGGGAATTGATGCGTATCTATTTTCAAAGCGCGAAATTTGAGACCAAGCGTGATAGAGGTTACAACTTTCGAGCAAGTTCCGTGGAGAAGATTCCCCATATACAGGAAGTTTTAGCAAAAGATCTTATCACTAAGGTCAAGGACATCTGCAATAATCCTCTAACCTCAGAAGACTGAGCTATGGAGATGGAGCAAGAAGTGGAATCGGTGCGGAGAAACCGTCGATGATGAACATCAGTTAGAAGAAGCTTCACTACAAGATTGGGCGAAGATTAAACAGGCAATGTAACATCATCATGTTATCAAAGTTTCTGCACAACCTCTTGATCCAGTATCACCACATCTTCCAGAAGCAGACGGCACGAATCACCAAAAGCTGTAGTGGAAATTCAGCGACCAATGATTTGACTAAATTGGATTCACTATATCAACAGAGATTTGAGGAGCCTCTATTTTCTGGCACGGAAAATTGGACAGATTGTGCTCAATATCTGTTAAAAAATGTGGATGATAAAAAAGGTTATCGGAGCTGAGGACCTAGGTGCTAGGGATTATGAAAAAAGGGCTGTGTCCACTAGAATTACATCCGGACTTCAACGTTCACGTTGATTTAAACAGTGGAATCCCCGAAAAACGCCAACACCTTGAAAGGAATTTCGGTCGAGTTTCGTTGAAGTTCAGGAATGTAAAACCAACAAAAAAGCATTCTTTGTCGAAAATACTCATCACAAATGATCTGCATGCAGTGAAAGGGCACCTTGACAACAAGGTTTTATCTTTGCACTTGAATGCAAAATTATCAGTGTACAATCATCGATACAACCAGAGTATTGCAAGAAGGCAGCAAAATAAAACTTTCTAGGCAGATGACAGAAGATTCTATCGTGAACCAAGTGAAGAGCAGAATTTGAAGAGAGAAGAGCAAAGTTGCTCAATTGGATGACATGGCTGACTACTGGTCAGGTGTATGGAGAAAAATAGCAGAAGAAATTTAGACGCTGCGTAGTTTTATCTTAAAAAGGAAAGGGCGATCGAGAACCCTGTAATAGAGCCTACTATCATCACAGGCTCACAGGTTTCAGCGGTTTTGCAAAGATCTAGTAATAGGAAAGCTCTAGGTCCGGACGTGGTGCACAACTTCTAGTAAAAGTACCTTACAAGTATGCATACTGCATTGACGAGGCGTTTGCAGAAGATCATCGACCATCCTGAACTGATGCCGATTTTTATGCTCAAAGGAACTACGTATATGTTGCCTAAAAAACCAGATCTTCGAGATCCATCTGAATTTTTACCAATCGCCTCGCTTTAAACGATTCATAAGTGCCCACAGCTCTCATCGCAGATAAGGTTTGCAATCATTGTGATGAGAATAACATTCAAAGCGAAGAACAAAAAGGATGTTCCAAAACTGGCAGGACAGTAACGATATAGTTATCTTTGGCGCTGCAGCGCCAAAGCGCGCTGTGGCCATGACGCAAGCTAGAAAAAATGGAAAAAAACCTGCAGAAGTCTTACATTGACAACAACCAAGCATTTCTTTGGGTACTTCATGACCACGCGGGTCAAGTTTTGGAAATTATCAAGATCTGCCCACGCATCATTGACCTCCTAGGTCATGCGATGATGATGATGCTTCGGAAAACAAAAATCAAGTACTTTGATCGAGGACAACTAGATATTATTAATGTATATATTACACCCAGACGTTAATTTTATAAAGGATTCAACATTCTCACATCCTCATTTTTTCAAGCTACAACTACAGATATTCGCGTTACGACGGGCATCTTCCAAGAGGACTCCGCAAGCATATTATGGTTATGTCAAGCGATGAATCCATTGAGCCGACCACTAAATAGCAAGTCTCATGGATTCGAAATATTAAAGTGATGAGGATGGTCATATACTGACCCATCTGCTGTAGATGGATGACCTAAAGTTGTATGCTAGTTCAAACCGAAAACTACAGCAAGTGATCAATGTCACCAGACAGTTTTCAAATGACATCCACATGGACTTTGGACTAGATAAATGCAGAACAGTACATTTCAATCGAGGAGAACTGGAAACAGAAGAATTGGTTGAACGAGAATTAGAACCGTATAGAGGCAATGGTTGAGGATAAGTCTTATAAGTATTGGGGTATTTTTGGGTCCGAGGGAATACAGCATACAATGGTTGAGGAAAGCCTAAACTTCTTTCTTTGCAAGACTCAGATTGGTTCTTAGGACTTCTCTCAACTCTTCCAACAAAATCAGGGCTATCAACACCTATGGTATACCTGTTCTTACGGACTCTTTTGGGCATATAAAAATGGTTTAACACCGACCGCGATTAGATAAACAGGACTATTTGGGTTGGAATGTCTGAGCACCTAATGCATCACAACAATTCGGCGATTGAAGGGATAATTGCACTTTACGATACGATCTATGACAGGGTTGTCGGCACCAGAAATTATCGCAAGCATGTTCTACATCAACAGACAGAATGGATGCCTTTTTACAGATATATTTCAGTTCGTGTGATGGGGAACAAAGATTACATCTTATATTGGGATGTTACTATCCTGACGTGTCATTCTAGTTAATTAAAAATGGAATTTTTACGTCATCCAGGTTATTGGTTCAATTTTTTTATTTCTTCCAAGCTATTCGTTTACGCAGAAGCTAAAAAATGTGTTCCTGGAGTTATTTTCATTCAATTGTTCATTGTTTTCTGTTTTTATCAAAATATTTCCATTTGAGAACCAGCAAATAAAAAAAAGAACACCATAAGAGCGCTTTGCGCGCTATTTTTGCATGCGTTGACACTATGACACTAATATTCTTCATTCTTCAATTCAAGCGCTTGTCATATCGGGTTTTGCTCGGAAATCCTCCCCCAAAAAACATTCTTCATCTTTGCAATCGAAAATCATCGGAGGAGAGAAAATGAGCATTCTAGATCGACCATACATGGTAATTATTATTATTATATGACTAATGATAACTAGGAAATAGAAAAAAAAGGAAAAAATTATCGTTTCCGGACAACACGTTCGGACGCGACCTATCTACGGACATTTTTTCCGACCCGCTGAATCCGAATTTCAAGTCGGTTTAGGCAATTTTTTTGAGTGTGTGAGTGAATATGGGCCAGATGCTTTGCAGATTCGGATCCAGCAGATTAAATAACATGAAAATCTCCTTCGATCCAATCCTACAAAATTTTTGTTATCAAGATAATCCCAATTTTTTGCAATTTTTACCATTTTTATAGGGTTTTTAGAATTTTCATGGGTTTTTTGCAATTTTCTTGATTAAAAACGACTTATGACATAAGTACACTTGAATTAGTATCCAAAGGTTTAAAATACCTGAAAATTATGCTTGCCTCAGATCCAAAAATTATGTTTTAAACTGAAACATCCGATTTTCGCTATTTCTTACGGTTTCTTGCAATTTACTCGTAATTGAAGGGTGTACGACCTAAACTGACTTGAAATTCGGATTCAGCGGGTCGAAAATTACTTTTTTGACTAGAGTTTCATCTTTCCATATCTAGATGCAAATTCATGTGTTCTATAAAAATTCGCTTATTTTTGCTGGAAAATATTCTCACTTGTTGGGAATCTTGTTCTTTTACTACTAGTTCTTTGAAAATGTAATTCATCTATTACTGTTTGTGATCGGCACTTGGATAAATGGGATGGGATTTGATGCGACACTTTTTTGTCTATTCTTCCTATTTGGATGTTCAATTTTGTTGAACTTGAATTTATTCCCATCCTGATTTATCATTTCTAATAATTATACCAGTTATTCTATGAAAAGCCCGTTGAGACATTCTTTTTATCTTTTTCGATATTATTCAGCTGTCTTTACACCATCGACAAAGGGGATTTTTATGTGGGGCTTTTATCATATCTGCTGAATGGGCAGTTACCGCACTACATTGCTTGTAAGTATGAAATTTCTCTCCTTCATATTTTTCCCTTGTACTGTATTTAATTGTTACTTTTCCTTATCATCTCATAATATAGTAGAGAACAGCAATCATCAGTTTATTACATACGAGCTGGGTCGGATGAAAATCATGAAGGAGGATTTCTACATAACCTGACGGAAATTGTAGTTTACAGTACAGAACTGTTTTATGGGGATGTTCCAATGTATGATATTGCTCTAATCCAAGTCTCGCCTCTTTTCCAATTTTCGAACAAAGTACAGCAAGCCTTTTTACCAACTGGAGGTACTCTGACTAATCCAAAAGTTCTTGTAGTTTCTGGGTGGGGGAGTATGAGACCACAAAAGCCCGGCGAGAAAATATCCGTAAGTGTTTTACTACATATATTTTATTATCCGCAGACCATAAACGTACTAAACCAACCTAATGAACTAATCAAGTATTCAGAATATTTAACGACATTTGCACCGCAGAAATGTCGATCAGCTGCAGATATATTCACACTTGTTTACATAACATCAAATGCAGTGCATCAAATGCTCGTGGAATCGATCATTTACGCTGTTTCCCACCAAGCCTCCAAAATCGTATTTTCGGGCAGGTGTGAGAGAAAATAGTATGTCAACCTCGTGGGGGACAAGTCGATTCCCAACGAGCATGAACTATTAGTGGGTGAAGAGGTAGCTAGAAAAAATTAATGTACTGGAGATTAGGAGGAGAATCTAAAGGGAGTAAGGAATTTTCTCCGGGAAGACAGAGAGAATATGGAGAACTGAATATGAGAGCAAACGAGAATCACGTAGTGTGCGGGAGCGGACTGCGTCGATATGGTTTGCCGGTCACGCATGTGAAGCGTGGTATGACCAAACTTTCAAGAGGAAGGGCAATGACAGACGGTATTCCAAACATCTCAGCGGAACGGTTCACATAACATTTCAATTGATTTGTGAATTGTGGATGTATTGGGAAAGGGTGAAAGATGAGTTTGAAGTACAGAAAAAGGTTCTAGATATGTAAAGGTACATGTTTTATTTGGTAGCGTACGCTTTTATTACCAGATGTTCCGGAATCAAGCGTTACGATATTGTTGGCTGGTGACTAGCCCTGAACATAATGGAAATTCCAGCCGAAGCGCACCCTTTTATAGCGAAGGGCTGGTAGTGGTTGGGTTTAAGGCCGTGCAGAAGGGAAAGCAAGCGGGGGGGGGGGGGGGGAAGGCGGGCTGGGGGTTCTGCGGCCGGTGTATGGCACACCCCCTCGTTCGCCCAGGCCCCGGCTAATCCCTGGTCG
>WSXT02176438.1:0-21871 GCA_011762715.2 Neuroterus valhalla | reverse complement strand
GATAAAGTGTCGTGCGCAAGCTTCGTTTCCGAAACTTTTCCTATATCTGCACAGTACTTAATCTGCTTACTCTCTCCATTTTGCAGAGTTAATCACAGATATATCCATTGTAGGGAGTATATGCACATGTAAAGTATATAGTGAAACAATTATGGACACCTCATATGTAGATGGCTTCTGAGCCTTTATTGCTTTGGTGTCCTCCACTGGAACCGTATGCGTTCGGAGAAGCTACGCACTCAGACCAATCGCTATTGGATCGAGGAGAGCTGGAGGACCAATGACCAGGACTATCTGGCGAAGGTGTAGGGAAGCTTTCAGGCGCTTGCATAAGATGTTGCGGCGTGACATCAGGTCCTGAGTGATGCGAGGGAGGCGTTAAGTACTGATAGTACTGCTGGGTTTGCTGCTGCTGTTGTTGTTGTTGAGTACTTTGTTGCTGTTGAATTTGCTGTTGTGTCTGTTGCATTTGTTGTTGTTGTTGTAGTTGCTGATTGGACGGATAAGGTAGATGTTCAAAGTCAAACCCCACCGGTGGCAATCCACCATGTTTCTGATGAGTAGCCTGTCTCATAGCAGCAATATGTGTGGGCGATGTAGGAAGCGAAGGTCTGTTTTTCGCTG
Organism: Neuroterus valhalla; assembly: GCA_011762715.2. Lineage (NCBI taxonomy): Eukaryota > Metazoa > Arthropoda > Insecta > Hymenoptera > Cynipidae > Neuroterus > Neuroterus valhalla. Next base: position 21,247 of record WSXT02176438.1, on the reverse strand, counting down.
GTGATGGCGACCCCATATAGCTAGCTTGCGGCGATAGAGTCATGTTTGACTGAACTGAGTGAGGAGGAGATTGATTACTGTATGGTGGCGAAAGCGTATTGACGATTCCCTGAGATTGCCGCTGGTGAGGTGCTAACAGTTGATCGTGAAAGTTAGGCAGACCGTAATTGGTTGTAAATGTATCCAAAGCTAGCTGCTGGAAACCCTGCATTGACTGACTTTTTATGCAGTCCTCGTATGGCGGAGGCTGCTTTGCCATGGCTGTATGACTCACTAAGGGTAGAGCGTTGCTGTAAAGACTGGCGCTATCGTATGGACTCGGCAAATTGCCCTCAGCTCCCTCCGCTCCCTGAGGGATCTCTTGGTTTGGGGGTTGCGCTCCTCGTTTCGCAGCTTGCTTCTTTACCGAGGGTTTCCGTCTGACAGATACAACAGCCCCCTCAGAATCAGGACTACTGGGAATTCCGGAACCAACCTTTGGACGTTTCTTTGATTTGCTTTGTTTTTGTGCTGAACCAATGACCGTCGGGTGAGTGATGATTTGATGATGATTTGGAGAGCCTGAAAAACGAAGCAAATTTTGTGATTTTTGAACATTACTAGTATATTTCTAGGTAAAAAAGCGTTAACAGTGATTTCTTCATACTAATACCGGATACGCTAATACAATTCAGCAAGATGTCTGTTTCATAAAAAGCTATTGCAATAGAACGTTTAATTTTATTGTATTCCAATAATTCAAACTCCGAGAATAATCAACATTGTTTATTAAAGCTCTTGGGTTAATTTTAAAGGTAAGTCTCCATAGTATTTCTCCACTCTATTGCAATATTTTTTCACACTCTTTCCCTTTTAAGGGCTCAAGAGTCTTCACATAACATTTCCTCTATTCCTTTACACACCTCACCACTAACCCAGTGGTGAGGGGGACCTACAGCTTGAGGTGGGTTCAGAATTACCAAGTACTTAGTACTTGTAGAACCTTTTTTCTGGAGGTACCGGACTCACGACTCTCTGTGAACCGCCGAAGCTCTTTCAGAGTGTGAGTCGGGTATCAAATCCGCAAACACTAAGTGGTTCCAAAGCTCATTCCCCTACGACTAACTGACCACTTATTTCAATTAATTTAGATATTTTTAGAAGTTCGACCCAGATTCTGTCCTAAGGTGCAAAAAAAAAGAAAAATTCAAAAAATGTAGAAATACTTACAAAATTCATTCAAAAATATTATTAATTATATTTGGATAAATTTCAGTGATCAAACTATATACTTCTATGGATCATCTTTGACTATGAGGTGTTGAAGTCCAAATTTTCCAACAAATTTCTCGTCATTTTTAATTTAAATCAAAATAAAATGTTTTTTAACCATATGGAGAGTACAATCATCATTTGAATTTTTTCGACTTTTTTGCTCCATTCTTGAGCCTAGGATAGAATCTAGGCAAATAGTTCTGAAACATCCTAATAATTTAGCTAAATTCTATGTTGACTAACCTTCAGAATAAGATTTATGACAACGTATGTGTTGGTTCAGAAGAAAAACGGTTGCATTTGCATCAAATTAATATTTAAAATGTAGCTTGTTTTTTTTTCAGAAAACCTACCCCGAATCATTGTAATGCAGAGATAGCCTCATTATGGCGCATGTGAAAGATTGGGTTCTTTTTTGTTAGTTTTCTTACGTGGGGCAAACTTTTTTCTCCTCTTTCCCCACTTTCTATGGGAGGGGAATATATATGAAATATTCATATATATATGAATATTTCCCAATTTTTATCCTTGTAGAATTATCGATGTTTATTTTCTTGGTAGATCTGCCGTGAAGTATTGCAATGGGCTCGCTCTGGGCTAACATGAACACAAGATCGACGATATAAATAACCCTCAGGCTTTGAAAATTATTTACAAAAACTAATATTTTAACAAAAAAAGAAAATTAAATTAACTGAAGATACCCTGAAATAAAAATGTATGAAACTTTCTTTATAACAAATGAAATTAATTATTTACTTATTTACGGCTATTGACATTTATTAATGATTTATAACCCAACGATTAGAACGATTATGGCATTTGCTACGATTTATTATTAAGCCTGGAGATTATTCCAATTTCAAAAGAAATTAATCGCTGACTTCTTATAAGCCAGTGTCGCCACTTATATAGAATACCCACGTTTACGCTTTTGAATTTCGAGCCTTCTGGACACATGATCATTGATCACTCTCGTATTCAATGTAGCCCAACGATCCCATTGTAATACTTCATAGAAAATCTCCCAAAGGAAAAAACATTTATAATTTTATAAGGATAACAAATATGGAAAGATTAATAACATGAATGCATTTCCTCATCAATTTTGAAATTATTTTAACTTTATCGCAACTTTGTAGGACGTATAGAAAAGAAGATAACGAGTTTATATTCGAACTTTTTACTACCAGTACAGGTGCGTCTCTCAATACGTATACTTCGATTCTGAGAAATGACACTAATTTAAGAAAAGTCACACAACTACCATGGTCATTTTGGTTCATTTACGTACTTTTTTCTGTGAAGCTGTGTGCAACTTGAAAGACTAATTGAACATTGCCGCTTAATTACATAAACAAAATTGATTTTTCGTCAATTTCATACAAAAATATATTTCTTGATGAGTAAAGAAAACCGTTCGAAAATTGAAATTCTTCTATCTTGAAAATTATTAACTTTAAAGATAGTTTCCATTTATCCAAAGGAATAATATTTATCAAAGTAGAGAGGGAAATCATGTTTCCAATTTTTTTACCTATTAGCGCTTTTTCTTGCAAGAAATATTGCTCTTATCAAATTAAAGTAAGGAGACCTTTTATTCCTTTTCGTTGCCTCTACCAAAATGTAAAAGAACATTTTTTAAATTATACACGGGCAATTTAAATCAATTTAATCACGAATAACTCAATAACGGCTTGAATGACAAAGGGGTACTAATATAATTCAGACTCAGGAGATCAATCTGAACAAGAATTTTGAATAATATTCCATCGAGGTATCGAATCGTCCGGACTAATTTCTCGAGCGAGTCTGTTGCCTCTCGCCTTGCGACCAGGACCAAATAAGCGCTTGGCGCTTCTCGAGGACTGGTTGTTCGTGACTCATGTTTCTTTTGATGAAATGAACCTCTAAGCTATTATATTTGTTAATATTTATCTTTGGAGTAAAATATTAATTGCAAGTAATATTAATTATGAATAATGCAACAGATTTATGAGAAGATTTTTGATTGAAGGAAGAAAACAAAATAGAATTTTTTTTTCAAATTATACACATTTCAAATTTTAATCTAGGCCTCATTAAGATATTTGTAAAGATATTCGCTTGTCCGCTCTCAGAGGTTCTTTTCAGCCTTGTGAGCTTCATTTTCAATAAATTAAGAATTAAATTAATTAATAAACATCATGTAATTCACCCTTCATAAATTGAGTTTAAAATTGAATTAGAAATACGTTAGTGCTGAAAAATTTCTTTTTAATATTTTTTTGTCGAATAATGTATTCAATCTAACATAGATTTTTTTTAACATTTAAAAATAAATAACACTGCTTGGTTCAAAATTTTTGTGTATGAAGAAATAAGCGTTAGCAAATTATTATAAACCTAAAATGTCCGTTAAGGGCACATACCATTCTAAAAAATTCCAGACCTTGGAGAGTTTAATCGGTTAATTAGAATTGAAGATATGGCATTTTTATAAATTTCCAAACCACAATTTTTCGTAACTTACGCCATTCTGATGATAAATTACAACGATTTCAAGACAAAAGCATTTTTTTCTACAAAAAACTAATATACTGAAGACTTTGTGCTAGAGGATTGTTTATAACAATTAACTTGTTTCCTAGAAAATGATGACATTCATCACAAAGATTTATATTACTTCAAAGATGCAACTCTTGGAGTTATTCAGCTTCTGTTCAAAACTTTTTTCTGCAGTATCAACTTTTTAACCGAAACAAGCAAAAACGTTTCTCAACATTCAACGCAACTGTAAATTTTGCTGAATGGAGAAATTATTTAAGGAAGGACTCGGAACGTTTCTAATGGAAATAGAGTTTCTACTATTCATAAAACCCGAATCTTAATTGGATACACGTTGCAGCACAACAACATACATCAAATTGGACCGACCTGAACTGAATCCAATTTCCATAAGAAACGTGCGGGGTCCTTTCTCTTCGTATATTAAATATAAAGTTTAATGAATTCAGGAATTAGAAGAAGTATATTGCATTATAGAAAAATTGGATTAATCGCGAATATCCCGAAACTGATCCATTGTCGGGGTACTCGCTTTACTTTTTCGGAATTGCAGTCAATTCTACGTAAAAATGAATGAAAAAAAAATCTTAAGGACCAAAAACGACATTCAGAAATGCCCCTAGTATTATAAAAGTCGGCTAGCATGGGTTTTAATAAATTATGAAAAAGGGCTTTAATGAAACCAAATGATCTTATAATTTCATTTGCTAGCATCGTTTTTCAACAAAGTATGACGGTTTTTTTGGAGAGAGTAGTAAAAAATAAGACTTACCCATAAGTGGACCGTTCGGTATGACATTAATGATTTGCGGTGACCTTGGTAGATGTTCGTCCAGCAACCGCACAATGTCGTGATGAAGTCTTTCACTTGCGACATCTCTAGGCAATCGATCCATGTGATCTGTGATTTCTCTATTCGCAGACCATTCCAGCAAAGCTTTACAAGCTTCGTAGCTGCCTTCTCTTGCAGCCAGGAAAAGCGGCGTTTCATCTTTGTCATCTTGGGCGTCCCTATTTGCACTGTGTAACAACAGTTTATTTACAGCATCTTCGTTATTAACCGCCGCTGCCCAGTGAAGCGCTGTCTTTCCGCTATTGTCTGCAGCGTTAATATCAGCATCCGCGTTTATCAGATCCTCCACCATGCCCTCAGTAGCAAGGCGAGCTGCTAAGATCAAAGGGGTAGTGCCATCATGCATTCGCGCATTAAGATTCGTAGCTCTGTTACGCAGCAGAATTTGGAACACTCCCATCGCATCTGCCGCGACAGCAGAATGAAGCGGAGTTCTACCAGTATTATCCTGTGAATTAGCATCAGCACCAGCATCCAGTAGTCGTTTGGCAGCATCAGCTCTGGCATACCTAGCTGCGAGGTGGAGAGATGTTTCGCCACTTTTATCAGTGGTAGCATTGAGGTCCGCTCCTTGAGCTACAAGGTCTGCTATGACGGCTGCTGTTCCGTCACTCTCATCTTCCTCTTCACCTGTGTCAAGACCACCACCACGAACTGCAGCCACCATCAGCGGAGTCATACCACAAGGACCTCTAGCATCGATATCTTGACCATGTTCAAGACTCGGTGGCGTAAGAACTCCAGCATCTTGTCTACGAATTTCCGCTGCGTCCAAGTGTTGCTGGGTCCACATTCTAGGTTCTGTCTCTTCGTAATCAGTGATAGCTGTATGATCGCTGGCATAACCGGGCTCAATTGCTCGCATCCGTTTTGATGGCGGTAAGTCTGACTCGTCATCGGACCATTGCTGAACTCTGCCATTTACAACATCCATATCCATACAGTTTATCGAAGGTTGCTTGTTCAAATTACGCATCTCCTGTCCATCTGGACCACGTCTTCGTGATCGGCGAGGATGTCCACTTCCAGTACTCGTCCTCAGGAATCCTTCTGGAAACCATGTAACTCCGACGGCTCGTTTTCTTTGTGCCGTAACTAAAACGCCCACCAGCATGCCCCCCAAAATTACAATCACTACTCCGATGAAAACATATTTATAATTGGTGGGAGAGTCAGGAGGTATTTTTTCTAAGACGCCTCGAACTTCCTCAATAGGGAAATTTCTTGAAAGTGAGTGCTTAGAAGCAGTAGCTGCTAAATATTCAGCTGCCTCATTTGCAGACGGGAAGCAGACTGCTCCTTCCGTCATTGTACACTTTCGATTATCTATCTCCAAATAAGCCACAATGCCGTTTTGCTTATCGTTATAGATGGTCGTAGGCCTACCAAAAAAATTGGTTTGGAGACTTGGTTCGCGTTCCCTTTTCCATGGATATATCATATCATTCCCAAGTTCATCTTGCTTCACTCTCAGTGTAGTTCTTAGTTCGTGGCCGATGTCCCTCAAAAAGGCAACTACATTAGACCTGAAGCTTTGCATGTCCATTCTCACGACCACAGAAATTACTCCCTCAGCAAGCGAAGGCGGTTCTTTATCACAGTCCAAACCATCCCAATTGCACTCAGCGTTATTGCATCCATAATCACAATACCCATTGGCATAGTGTTTCCGACAGTAGGCATCGTAAATGGGGCTGGAAAATATGCAATGTAAATTAAAAGATAATCAAGTATTTTCGTACATTCTTTCTGATAGTAAGTGATAAGGTAAAGACGTGATCCACAAATTGAATGAAGGAAAACTAATCCTGTAAATGTAGTTACTTTTGCATAAGAATGACCTGTACAAAACTCTAGACCGACCTAAAAACTTGTCACGGTGATCCACGAGCTCTGAAGTTACTAGGTACACGGCACTTATGGACGAAGTTCCATTTCACGCGTAATGTACTTCAGTCTTCTTCTATGATATTTTTCAAACATCAAACTGAATCGCGGAGAAGGGAATTACATTTCCTGACTTGTAAGATACATATGATGAATCCTAATTCTAAATTTAGCGGAAAAAATAACAAGTTGTTGATTGCTTGTAGGCTTCTAACGACAATGGGCTAAGTATAGTATTTTATTTAATGATCAAGGTTTTGGATTTTCGAAGAAGAAGTGTGTTCAATTCAAGACGCGATGTGGGTCTTCTCCTTTATTTTTAGTAATCGTCATTGGTATACCAACGAAGACGGTTAGTAACCATTTTTGTTTGATTTTAGAAAATAGCAAACAACTTCTAGGATAAAAATGGATCTTCAATATTCAATCACGTCCTGAATTAAGAGGAATTGAGTCGATTCGTGCCTTTGTCGACTGGGCCGATCCAGATTTGTGACGATGAACACAGACGATTTGTTAGATTATATAGGCTTCGGCATATCTCTCATGTCCGAAGATAACACGGTTAATGATGTTCTTACCGAATAAAAAGTATCATCGACAAGCAATAGTCCACGTCATTCGTAGCCGCATAAAAAAGTAGTCAAAACACACCACAGAAGTGCTTTTTGTTATTTCAATCGATATTTAATCATGATTTAGTATCAATACGAAACCTCTGCTCCAAGTTGTAAAAAAATAACTTATTTTCCCTTTCAACGTTACCTTTTCCTTCTAAATTAAATATTATGTACACCTTTTGTTTTGAAGGCTCTTGGACGATCGTGAAAAGCTTACCGAACGGGCTCAAATTTTGCACGGTCACTTTTTATGCAAAAGCTATATTATCTGACACTACGACTTTTAAAAAGTTCATTTTGGACGCACCAAAATACTTAGCAACCTTTTGTAAGAAATCAATGAAAATTCTTAGTGTTATGAAAAAATATATTTTTTAAATACATATTTAATTCCGTTCTGGTAACTAAATGAATTTTAAATTACTTGGAAAAATCCTTCCTTCGTGATACCTTACCTGCAGAGAGTAACAAATCCACCCAGAAAGAAATGTCATGGACCATATATGAACGAGCATACGATGAAAAAACTTAGTATCATTATAGATTTTAAGCAGCTGAATTTGATAACAAGGGCAGATCAGTTATGTTGCTGAAAAGTTTGTAACATAATCTCAATGCAAATTGTTTGAGAACTTTTCAGAAATAAATAAAATTATAACGTACTTCGAGGCATTAAATCCGATTTATAAGTCAAATTAGCGTTAGTCTTCTACGGCTTTATAAACAGAGAGGTGTATTTTTTCTATTACCTACCGTGAATTCCCATATAAGAACCTATGTAGGTTCCTATGCAGGAATCCGTATGTATTCTTACACCAAATTTTATGGGCTAAATAGGACAAGAACTGAAATGGGAACCTATATGGGAACCAGATTTAAATCTGTTTTTAAATGATTGCTGTTAAACTACGCAATCATGGAGGGCCATAAAACTACAGCGCAGGTGTAGCTATTACACGAAATTACTGCGCCAGTCTCTTAGTCATCATAGACTACGTTGCCACATAAGGTTTCATATAGGTTCCTATCCTATTTCGTGACCCAGTGGGCAACGATCCCCTCATCTGCCGCGAAAATGCTTTCCGTAGATGTTGAGTCCCCTACGGGAACAATGCCCTCGACAGATTTTTCCGATAATTCCTTAATCTTCTAAGTTGGCTATTTCTCACCTATTTCGATTTCAAAAATAGTATTATTATTCAAGATCACAAGTGAATATTTTCACATAGAAATGTAATGATTTCGGATTAAAAGCTTCAAATATGTAAAAATTTTGGATGGAACTGTAAGATATACATTGAAAGGTTTGAGGGTGGAATAATTCTCAATTAAAAAGCGTTCGAAATTGAATAATTTTACATACAAATTATGAACATATGTTACTTCCTGACAGAATGTAATTGAAAGTTCATCATTTTTGAATTAGCATTTTAATTCTTTCAATCTTAAATTTAATGAGTTCAATTTAAAAATGTCAAAATTGGAAATTTTTTAATTGAGTTTAAATCATAAAATTTTACGGGATTATAATTTGTATACGTTAAAAATTGAGTACGCATTTCGCGCTACAAGAATGACTTCTTTGGTAACATTGAATTCTTCGACTCCGCCAGGGGTAGTGACTGCGTTTTTTTACTGAGAAGCCTCGTTCGACGTTGGCGTTAGAGAACAGTTATCATTTTCATAGCTTTTTCGATGATTTCACTAGGCTTGTTGGCCTCGAAAAGTTTGACCCAAAAACTGTCCACACGTTGAATTTTCTACAGAAATTTGTCAAGTCTTCTTGAACTTGTGGAAGCTTACACATATTTCTGAATTCACGAGCTGCTTTGTCTGAGATATTGCCACTGAGCCAATTTTTTTAACGAGACTCGTTAACAAAGTTCCTAATATTTTTTCTCCCAGTTTTAGATCAGCTCCAACAAATGGATCAAAGCAGGAGAGCTTTTTGCAACGTATAAGCAAGCGGTGAGCGTTCCTACAACTTGCTAATAAATTTGATTATGCAATTCCTGCAGTCTCGACGGAAGTCAAGAATTTCGAGGACAGTGCAAGTCTTAATCTTCATTGGGGCAGCTTTGGTGGTAACTCCGAGGTGAATCTTTGTAGCTGGTACAAGAAGTGAGTCTGACTGAAATTCGATCAAGAAGGGCTCGATGTCCTGCGACAAGGATTTGAAAATAGCTAACTTCGCTGTCAGCAAAGTGACCTTACAGAACATTTTATTAGTTTCAAAACTATTACAAGCCAGAGTTTTGGAATTTTTTCAGTTCTTTTCAACGTACTGAACGTACTCAATAATGTCGGGGAGCATGTTCGCAGCCCGCTGAGCGACATTGTAACTTTTCAGCCATCGGACGGCACATAATTTAAGTGGAAGAATGGAAATTCAGTAGCGTCGGAGAAGGCTTGTCGTCGAACTGGAACATCCATGAAATTATTAGAAATTTCCCTTAACAATTGCTCCAAGTTCCATCCTGTTCCTTTGAAAGCACCATTCAAATTGTTAAGCCTACAACTACCAATCTCCAAAATTTCAGGATCATCCTGGTCCGTTTTGATATTCTCATTCGATGTCTTTTGAAAACTTAAAATTAACGTTGGAACCATCCATAGAAATTTGAAGAATCTTTGTCGAGGGAAGAGATCATGGTACAATGGTACAAAAAAAATCTTGATGTGTTCGCAATTTTCTCCAAGTACCATGGCGTTTCTTCGCAGAGATTCTTTTGTTTCTTTACCTTTATTTAATCCCAAATAAAACTAAAGCTTATCTATTATCCATCTTGAATCTATTTTAAAATAGGACAGAGGTAAGCATCCAAGTTTTTAAATTTAAAATTGAATAAGCTCGAGTTGATATCTGCCAAAGATGAACGTTTCTGAACGTTCCGATTCAAATTTTCGAGATGATAATACAATAATAGATAAAAAGTGATTCGAATTCTTAGAATTTCAAATACATTAAAAATTAAACGTTTTTGAATAAAAAGCTTCCAAAATTAGAATTGAAAATTGATAAAAGATTTGACATTGAACGATTTTCAATTCAAAGCTTGGATGAAGGTTCGCAAAGATAGTTACTAAATTGTTCTGAGTAGGTCTCCCGATTTCAAAGCCCCTTTCCAAATAAATCTATGAAAGGATAAAAAATTATTGCTCTTTAGATGAAACTATGCAACAACTAATAGATCGACATTAAAGAATTAAAAATTGAATAATGTTCGGAATAGGTGAGAAGTAGGTAACTTGAATTAAGGGGTTAACGAAAATATTTGTTGAGGGCATTATCTCCGCAGGGGGCCCAACATCAGAAGCGGGCTGTAACAGTTTCGTGAAGGTGAGGGGTAGCGTCTTTGCCCACTGGAAGGGGAAGAGAACGTAGGTAGCCGTTACGTAAATGATGATCGCCCTGAGAATTTGCAGCAGGATTATAACCCCTCAAAAAAGAAATACCAGTATGAGGCAGCTTCAATTATCATTCAAAACAGTCTTTAATATTTTTCTTGTATGCACCTCTCTGCCTATACCTGCGTTATTTCAAAACTTTTTAAATCGCCACCGACTGATGTCTGTATCAACATACCAGGATGGTTGTCTTCTGGAGACCAGGATATGTCTGTTTGAGACAGGTTTAAGGCGAGCTTATACCATTGTCTCAAAATCGGCATTCCTTTGCGTGAAGGAACGCACTCTTTCGCATTCGAAAGACTTTCTCAGTGACGTTTACCTTTTTATACAATTCTTTCTGAGGTGCACCTCTTTTCAGCATCCAATAGTAGTCGGCAATCATACTTCCATTATTTCTTTCTTGCTATCGTTGTTTCATTACCTACCTACACATTGCTGCTCAAACAATTTTATTTGAGGTTATGTTACGAAATTTTCAGCACTTTACCTCTTCTGAATTCGTTACTAAATTCAGCGGGTTGAAATCCATAATGATACCAAGATTTTCTATCTAATACTCCACAATAACGTTTTTCATGATAATGTTACAGACTTATTGGATGAGGTGCTATTTTCACCTCAAATTCTGATTCAGACCCTCAAAATACAGAGGAGCACAATGGTCTCCGGAGAGTTCTTGAACTTTTTTGTGTGGCTATGTAATTCTTAATTTTATAAACAATTTCACACTTCGACAGATTGGAAACGAATGGATATTGATGTTTTTAAGAAACCGGATACAAATACTTCAATTTTCAGAATGATTACCCTTACCAAATTTGACCGTATTGGAATATTTGTTAATACTCTTTTCCCGCTACCGGCCTGAGAGTCTCTACATAACCTTCTCTCTTTGACCTTATTATTCTTTTGAAAAATTTAATCAAAATATCCAATTATAATTATTACCCTTTTATTTTATCATTATACAAATTTGTTGAGAAAGGAAGATCGACAAGCTACCGTGTCATGGAAGAACACTCTACATAAAAATAATGATGATTTAGAATGATCTGGCAATTTACCTTTTTCATATAAGTTCATCAACAAGCCTTAATTGTTCTATATATAATCAATCATATAATCAATCTTATATAAAATGATGGAACCGAGAATTTCCAAATAAAATTGTTCATAAAGTGAACAGATTATATTGAAAAAATCATTTTGAAGATAATTGCGTCAACAAAATGAGAATCATCAGAGATGAGCTTCATGAGACATTAGCAATAGATCTAGTAAAATAAACGATATCCATTCGTTGACAAGCTATACATTCTTTTATAAATATCTTTATAAAATTTAAAATATTATTCGCTAATATTTCCAATTTGAAAGCTCTGATTAAAAAATTGTTTCTTACACAAAGTTGCAAAAAATAGAAGGGAATTATAAATGAATATTTCAAAACTTGATGACAATAAAGGACTCTGCCCAAAAATCAAGTCATGATTGGCTACGTCCTTTTGGGAATAATCTTCTGAATCCATAAATTTTTGAATGAATGAGTTCCAGTAGAATTCACCGGAAAACTTTTTCAATACATTTAGTGCAGAGTTATTTGGAAATTTGGAATTTTCACAATCCAAAATTATTTTTTGCTACTAATACGAACATACTGGTCCAATTTTGAGGTATACGCACTGATATGTATATACAGGGCGTAAAAAAAGACCCCCCCCCCCACCCGTCTCCAATAACTTCCCAGGATCGCATTTTCCGAGAAAACGTTTCAGACAAAAGTTGTACAGTTTTGACTCAGGAATTACGTGGTGGTCTTCTCTTTGACCGCAAGATCATTTTTCAAGGTTGCCATGCTTGAAAAACCAGTTGAAAAAGCAGGCTGGTGTCCTTCCGTGTATCCAACTCAACCGATTATGACTCTTCACGAGTAACGCTTACCCCGCAAGGGATTATGGCTTAATGGTTGAGAAAAATTTCAAGGTCAACTTTCATTTTTTCACTCTTTAAATATGGAAACCCCTATTTTGTATTCCGTACTCGGAAAGAGCGGAAAATTTCACATTCATATATGTATTTGACCTTGAGGTCCACGTGATCCCTCAACGTGATTTAAACAAAATGTTGACTTTGAAATAACCGTGAAGTCAAAGACAAGGTCTTTAGTAAATTCCTATGACAAAACGGCACAACTTTTGTTTGAAGCGTTTTCGCGGAAAATGCGATCCTGGTAAGTTGCGGAAGGGGGGGGGGGGGGGGCCGATTTTTTGTTATACCCGTTTTTCCTTTTTTTAACGTCTAAGATTGAAAATGATTATAAAATGGTTGAGAGGGTAACTGCAACTACATTCAATATTTCAGTTAATTTAAAACTTTTATGCAATATCGTAATCATATATCACACACAACTCTCCAGCTCCCTTACTTTTCTTATAAGGCTTAGTATCTAGTGGATGTGCCTCAGGGTGGCCCGAAATTCACCAAGTTTAAAAGTCCAATGAGTCTCTGGAAAATCTAATTCCTTTTTGGAAAAAAAAAATCCTTAAAAAAGTGCAATTCAATCGGATGTCATATCATTTTTTCATAAAGGTCGTTTCTGATGGGTCAACAAAACCAATGGAAACCAAGTTTAAAAAGCTATCGGATGGCGTTTCGAAACTAGTCAAGATTTTTGCCCATCAACTTACAATTAAGCGATTCTTAAATAGAATGATATAGAAGTGCATAGAAAAGTACTCACTTGCAGGGTGCCAGTTTTTTCTCACAGTCTCGACCATCGAAAAGGCATTGAGCATTGTTGCAAACTTCGTCACATATGCCATTCATAAATACGTCCCAGCAATTAATCGGGGCTGTACAATTTCGCCATGGATTGATTCCTAGTGAACAATCATTCCCGTCAAAGTCGCAAGCATACTTATTGCATTCCTCATCACAGTGATGATTACCAGATTTTTCTTTGCATCGATTTTCTATGCACTTTTTCTTCTCACGTTCTAAATCAAGGTCGTATGCATTCATCGTCTTCGGCCCGTTTGAATTCTCTCTTCCAAACACACCACCTCTGTAATTAGGATCGTATATCTCGCAGTTTTTTCCGGTCCATTTGGGTGGACAATGACAAGCGTAGTCTCCAATGAGATTTTCACAAATTGCGTCTGATTGCTGACAAGGATTGCTCGCACATTCGTCTCTGGAATCGATCTCACAGTGTGTTCCAGTTGAGCCTGGAGGACAATGACATTTATAGCCTATTTCAGTTTCCATAACTCTGCAAGAACCGCCATTGAGACATGGTTCAGTGTCACAATAAGATCCAGCAAATTCACAGTTTTGACCGTAGTACTCTCGCGGACAGAGACACATATGTCCGGCTTGTTTCGCAGTGCAAACACCACCATTTTGACAAGGAGAACTATCACAGAAGTTAACTTTAACCTCACAATGGCGACCCATGTAACCAGGTTTGCAGTTGCAGTGGTAGTTGTTGATTAGTTGAACGCAGTCCTGTGTACCAGGTGTTACACAAGGATTAGAAAGACATTCATTGATATCACCCTCACATCTTGGCCCAACAAATCCAGCTGGACATTTACAATCAAAACTTCCAACCTTGTCTGTACACGTCCCATTGTTATGGCAAGCGCCAATAACACAATCGTCTACATTTATATCACAGATGATCCCTAAAGTTCCTGGCGGACATGAGCAACTGAAATCGTGAATGAGATCATGACACGTTCCTCCATTCTGACAAGGATTGGGTCTGCAATCGTCGATATTCAATTCACAGTTTTGACCTTGGAAGCCTTCAGTGCAGATGCACTGATAAGAACCAACCGAATCTTTGCAGACTGCGCCATTCTGACAAGGTGCCGATTCACACTCATCAATTTCTTCTTGGCAGTAGGAACCAGTGTAACCTTCCATGCAGTGGCAACGATGACTATTGCCGAAATTCTCGCATGTGCCATTATTACACAAACGATTTTCCGCCACTCTCTTCCTGGCAGCAGCATCTTTACAGGACACCATTTCCACGTCACAAACTTTTCCCGTCCATCCAGGTGAACAGTTGCAATGATATTTGTTCTTGTGTTGCACGCACGTAGCTTGATTTTCACAAGGACTATCGGCACACCAATCTATGTACTCGTCACATCGTTGACCAGTATAACCATAAGGACAGTGACAGGTGTAATGTGTCACGTGATCATGACAAGTAGCTCCGTTCAAGCAGGGTAAACTGTCACATTCGTTGATCCTGTACTGACAGTTTGATCCTGTATATCCAGGTTGGCACAAGCAAGTGTAGTTATTAATTCCATCAATGCACTTTCCGCCGTTCATGCAACTACTGTCTGTACAATCCTCATCGTTTGTTTGGCAATTAATCCCAGAAAAGCCCAGCTGACACTGGCATGTGTACGAATTTACATATTCTTTACAAATCGCACCGTTTTGGCACGGTGCTGAGAGACACTCGTCAACATCCACCTCGCAATGCTTTCCACTGAATCCGTCCACACAGAGACATGTATAATCTCCGATTCCATCCAAACACGTTCCGCCGTTTTGACAAGGAACTGTAATAAAATTCAAAATTTGAAATATATACTTGATCATAATTTATTTCTATTTTTGCAGGTTTTTCACTGACGTCAGTTAAAATTTTTTTTTTTATTCTTCATAATACTTACAAGAAGCACAATCATCGGTGTTTATAATGCAATCTCGTCCCTCATAGCCCTTGGCACAAACACAATGATAAGATCCATTTGTGTTTCTGCACGTTGCTCCGTTTCTACAAGGAGAAGTCATAACACACTCGTTCACATCTTCATCACAGAGTCTGCCAGTATAACCAACAGTGCACGTACATGCAAAATCAAGAAAGTTCGACGATGGAGAACATTTTGCACCATGAAGACATCTGTTCAAAAATACAAATTATAATTATTGCGATACTTTATGTAACAATGTGACTACTAAGGAAGTATTCTGTAACAATAAACAAGTACATATTAAAATATAAAAAATGAACGTACTTGTTGGGTGAACAAGGATCGAGCTTATCTTCGCAATTTCTGCCTGTGTGTGGCAGTTCGCAAACGCACTTATAGTCATTGACTAGGTCAATACAGGACCCTCCATTTTGGCAAGGATTATTAGCGCAATCATCAATGTTAGTCTCACAATTGGTTCCAGAATATCCTGCTAGGCACTGGCAACTGTAGCCGTCGAGATGATCGTTACACATTCCACCGTGCTGACATGGATTGGAACCACATTCGTCGATGTCGGCCTCGCATCTTTTACCACCATATCCAGGTAAACAATGACAAATAAACTGATTGACCCCATCCTCGCAAGTCCCGCCATGAACACAAGGATTGCTGGCACACTCGTCCACATCGCTTAGACATCGTGCATCATAGTAGCCTCTGGGGCATTCACATCTGAATCCATTGATAAGGTCAATGCAATGACCACCATTGGCACATGGGTTGCTGGCACACTCGTTTATGTCTGTCTCACAGTGCTGCCCAGTAAATCCAGGTTCACACTCACAAGAATACCTGCAAGAAGCAGAAACTTTCAATTTAGAGCAAAAACATATCAACATGGCACGAATAAACTATTGTTATTGTATTACAAGCAAGGAAAAAATTTTTCGCAGGGACAGTATACGTCAAGAGTGATAAAAATAGTTTTATAGAGATTGACAGCGTTTCATAATTTTATTTCACTAAACTTTAGAAATTAATAAGCTTAGAGTTATTGAACTAAATTCATTAAATTTAGTGAATAATTTGCGATTAGAAAGAAAATTTGATGAAAAATTATCTGCATCAGCTGTTAGTGTTCTTGTACTGACTGTTTTTATATAACGGAAGTGAGCAACGATTACCAGACGCTGACACCCATGCACTGCTATTTGTATAACTAAAATTCATTCTTCCAACTTGATCAACGGTATAGAACAATATCTCAAAATTCCATGTGGACCAAATCCATTTCAAATTATGCAGGCCGAATGACGTGTTCGGGATTGGCTTGCCACTGGAATATTTTTTTGTACGTAGGAAATGAGGAGACAAGTATTGTTCAAAATAAACATAGCAAAATTTCAACATTTTTACAAATACTCAAACATGAATTTTCTGAAACCTTTCCCTTGAAAACTGTGCCATTTTTGCAATTTTTCAAAAATTTAGGATATAGTTGTTCCAGTTTTTTCATCTTTTATTCTTCCTTAGTTTTTTTCATCGGTTTCGAAAGAGTAAAAAAAAAACTGACAAACAAGAACCTTCATGAAACATGATTTTCTTTCCTTGTAGAATCAGAAAATTACCAAATGGTACATAAATATGAAAAACTCTAATTTTGCCTTGGGACAATAGTACAAAATGTAAAAATGACACAACGTATTCCATTGTCAAGCCAGTGGAATGGATTTGGTCTTTGACAGATGAATAACGATGGTTATAATTATCATATTAGGGAAAAGGTGACCACAAATATTCAGCGTGCACAGATAATTATAAGGAATATCTAGCCAATTTTTTAATAAAATGTGTCATAATCACTAAATATCTTTTATTCTCTTGTATATCGACGTCTTTCAGCAAAGTTATTTGAAATTCCTTCTTGAATTCGAGTTTAATTTGAATGAAATGTGGTTTCGACACTTTGCAAAGATTTTTCCTAGTACTTTTTTAACTTGTATCCTCACAACCTAGAAACATTATTCTCATACCGTTTTTGGCAAACAAGGATTTTATCCCTGGATTTGAGCAATAAACCTATATTTGATAACCAAAGTTTCAGGGTTCACAGGGAGTCAATGATATAATTTTTTTGATTATTCACATTAATGATGTCAAAATGCATAAGAGATTTTATGTTTTGACAATCTGACGGCTTGCAAGTCGGCACGAATATATCACACATACTGTGATATATCAACCAACTTTTTTTAGTTGGGCACACTGAAATTCATTATAAATTTTAGAAAAGCAATGTTCAGCAGGTACATTATGTGCATTTTCAAGTCAGTTTAATATTACATATTTCTCAGTAAATATCAAAAAGTTTAAGTTCAATGGAACTTTCCATAGAATGTAATCCAAATAAATTACGACCCTGAAAGGTTTGCTATATGCTATAGATTAAAAATTTGTGTGATCGATAATTAACAAACTAATGGTCTGATTCGAAGACAGAAGGGGAACCATCGGAATCGTCATCAGAATGCCTCCGTGCGCGACTTTTATTTTTCGAAAGTTATTTTTTGAACAAATAGAGCATTTTTAACGTTATTCAACCGTGTGCGGCTATTGAAAACAAAGAATTTGAATTTTTAACAATTTTGATACACCATATGGATCGACATCCTTAGAACTCCGTTCGCCTTTTTTAGTTTTTCGAAAAATTAATTATTCGAACAAACTATTCATACATTTTATTCCATTCTTCAACAACAATTAGAATATTTACAGGGAACCGCGATGTATCATTGCAACAACATTCCATGCATCTCACCAGAAAGAAGAAAAATGTTTTAAACCATTTTTTTTACACTATCTAACATTCGCGTACTTGGGCATCAGGCCATACATAAAAAACAAACATCTGCAGGGTATTAGAAAAAAACTACCACTTCCACCTAAAAAATCTAACAATCATTAGGATATACTACCGAGTAACTTTCGGTGACATTTTTTCGTTTTTCGCAATTTTTAATTTTCGCAAAAAATTTAATGTATCGAGCGCTGTCGAGCGCGGTACCTCACACCGGCGCGCGTATCACATTGCACGGCCGATTTTATTCTTTGATATCGTTTTTCTCCTAAATATGAATCATTATCATGTATTTTTAATTGAATAATCTTATTTTTTAGACATGATGACTATTAAAAATTCAAGAAATAAATAAATAATAAGAAGTAAAAGAAAAACATTATTATTGAAAATCTAGATTATTTTATTTGGATTTCGGTAGGTTGACTTACTGAATAAGTACCTCTTTCAGTTTTATGTTATACAGTATTTACATTCCTCAAATTTTAACATTACTTATGTACAAATTTTAACAATATTTTTCTCTTCACACAAGGAAAATTGCTTAGCTTCCAATTCTTGAAGAGAAATTGGAATCATAGAATGATATTTTGAAGTCCCCTTTATCGTTATAGCTTTTTGATAGCGTGGTGACAATCGCTTTTCTTCTTCTTCGTACTCAGCATTTATCAAATAACGACGTGTTACGTTTGGTAGAGCTTCTGTCGCCCAGGTAACTAATTCTCTAGGTGTACGAATAGGATTATTTACTCTTTGCAGACTAGCTCTAGCAGCAAGTCTTTTTAGAGTGCCACCAATTCCATAACTGTCTTTGAAAGAGATGAACGGCAATAGTATCATGGCGTAAACCTTCGCACATAGACACAAAACTTTTGAGTTTCAATTCATTGTCATCATCTTTGTAATATATTGACAATGGATGTATTGTCGCTTGATCATTATTCCAGTGAATATCTTGAACGGAATTTTTAAGTACGAAAGCATAATTCTAAAAAAAATCACAAATTACAATACATTCATTTTTCATTATTTTACTTTTTTTTCATTCGGAAATTCTCTTTGTTTATTTGCTAAAAATGAATTTAGTAATGATTTAGTCAACCGTTACTTAAAGTTTGTAAGAATTCATCAACAGTAGATATTAGCAGCTGAGTGGCACTTTTTTCCTATTTCGCATGGAAAAGGACTATGTGATGGAATTGGTGGCACTCTAAAAAGACTTGCTGCTAGAGCTAGTCTGCAAAAAGTAAATAATCCTATTCGTACACCTAGAGAATTATTTACCTGGGCGACAGAAGCTCTACCAAACGCACACGTCGTTATTCGACAAATGCTGAGTACGAAGAAGAAGAAAAGCTATTGTCACCACGCTATCAAAAAGCTATAACGATAAAGGGGACTTTAAAATATCATTCTATGATTCCAATTTCTCTTCAAGAATAGGAAGCTAAGTAATTTTCCTTGTGTGAAAAGAAAAATATTGTAGAAATTTGTAGATAAGGAATGTTAAAATTTGAGGAATGAAAATACTGTAAAACATAAAACTGAAAGAGGTACTTATTCAGTAAGTCAACCAACCGAAATCCTAATAAAGTAATCTAGATTTTCAATAATAATGTTTTTCTTTTAGTTCTTATTATTTATTTCTTGAATTTTTAATAATGTCATCTTGTCTAAGAAATAAGATCATTTAATTGGAAATATATAATAATGATTCATATTCAAGTGAAAAACGATATCAAAGAATAAAATCGGCCGTGCAATGTGATACGCGCGCTGGTGTGAGGTACCGCGCTCGACAGCGCTAGATACATTAAATTTTTTCCGATAGTAATAATAATTTCACCATTTTGAAATAAATCGTTTTCGATCGGAAATTTGACGTAGAATACGATAAAAATACTAAGAACTTAATTTATGGGGGTCGAACTAGTTGAAAATCGATAAAAATTTTTTGATTGTTTATAACAATTTCAATTTGTTAATAATATTTTTGGGATGATTATCAATTAAAGCCCGTTCTTTTACCTTTCAAATGAAAAAAATAAGGTATCTAGCCTAAATATAACAGGAATTATGCCTTTTTAAAAAACTAGTCTTCACTCAAATTCTCAATTTTTCAACCCTTCCTATTGCTAAAAAAATTGCGACATAAAAAAAATTAGGAAAATACGTATCTTCTCTTTTTCGATAAAGAACCCATAACAAAAGTATTAGCTCAATGAAAAATGGGTCGGTCAACTCTCTGTTCGATTTGTAAAAGAGCGTCCCATATATGGCCTGATGCCCACGTACGCGAACGTTAAATAGTGTGAAAAAAATGGTTCAAACTTTTTTTTTCTATCTAATAAGATGTATGGATTGCTGTTGCTATGATGCATCGCGGTTCAGTATAAATATTTGAATTGTTGTCGAAGAATGGAATAAAATGTTATAAACAATTTATTTATTCGAATAATTAATTTTTCGAAAAACTACAAAAGGCGAACGGAGTCTAAGGATGCCGATCCATATGGTGTATTAAAAATTGTTTACCATTCAAATCCTTTTTTTTTAATAGCCGCACACGTTGAATAACGTTAAAAATGCTCTATTCGTTCAAAAAATAAAAATCGCGCACGGAGACATTCGGAAGACGATTCCGATGGTTCCTCCTGTCTTCGAATCGGACTTTCAGTTTGTTAATTATCGATCACATAAATTCTAAACTCATAGCATATAACAAGATTCAGGGTCGTAATAAATTGATATACCAGCCAATAAATCCTTTAGGCAGCTTTATTATTCAATGCAACGGGTGTTCAATGCACTATTTGTGTGCATCCGAGGGTACAGAGGGACTCAAATGTCATGGTCATACAAGGCCAGGTTCAACATGGGTTACATACCCCAAATTATCGATTTTTCTGCACCAATTCAAGTCCGGACAGAAATAGATATCGAGTTGAAATTTTGGACAAAGCCTTAGAAAAGAATATAATACGTTTGTATACAACATTTGATTCGAAATTTCGGAAAAAATTTCACAAAATTTTTTTTTTCTTAAAAATTTTGAACCAACTATTGTAAACAAACGTAGTTTAATATTTTC
>WSXT02176427.1:0-21873 GCA_011762715.2 Neuroterus valhalla | reverse complement strand
GAGGCTTATTATGAGAGTTGGGGTTATTGGGGATTTCGGGAAGGGATTTGAGTTGAAGGGTTAAATGTCTGACGATCCCCTGTGGGAGGGGAGAATATAGATATGTTAACTCGGAAAGGGTATACATAGAGTGATAAATCTAATCTAAGTATGGATAATAATTATCCTATATAAAAAGACACGTTCGAGCATACATGTGCATCTCCACACAATGCCACACATTTATTTGCCGGAAAAATAGATTTTGGGAAGTGTGAATAATGAGATGGTGCCGACGAAAGGCTAGCGCCGTCACTGCGCGCAAAGGATAGAGCACTATCTCCTTTTCTTTCTACTACTTTCGAGTTCGCGCATCCAGATGAGTGGTCCAGTTTATATGTCGATGGGGTTCGTGTACAACACCAACGTATTGATAGGGTACTCAGTCATTTAAGAAATATGAGAACAAACGATAATAGGGATAAATTGAATTTCACATTCTTAGAGAAAGGCCTGTTCATTAAAAATACATTGCTCAGGCATAATATGATACACATGAGGGCGAAGTGAAGATGATCAACTTCGTGAAATTTTTCGAGCTGAGAGGAAGAAAAAATTATAGGCTGACTTATGCAAAGAGTATAGGGATAAATTTCCCTAGTGCTCTGGAAATTATAGCAAAATTTATTAAGTAAGGGACAGGTACCCACAGATGTTCGGCGTGCACAGAGAGTCAAAGCGAATATTTTCAAAATTATTAAACAAAATGCATCCGAATCAGTAAATATTCATAACTCTGTTGAATAGGCATGTTTAAGGAAATGTATATTACTGAGCTTTCTGTATTTCAGATTTTCTTAATGAAATATCTTTCGACACATCGCAATAATTTTTTTCTCACTCGTATCTGATTTTCCAGAAATACAGGGCCAATAAAAGATTTTCCACCGATATGCTCACAATCTGGAGATATTTTCATCATTGTCATACTATATGCGGCAAGGTAGGTTATTTATCTTATTAGACATAATGTCAGCATATTTTCTGATAGTTTGTAATAGTCCAAGAGCTAGCTACATAAAACAGCATCGAAAAGGTACACTAGGTTTGAGCTTGTAATCCGGGGGCCCGAAGTTAGTACGTCACCAAACGCCATTTCTGGCATTCCGCACAGGTCAGGTATGGAAATGCCAGCCGGTTTTACTTGATGACAAAATGGGTTGAAAAACTTGATATGGTACACAAGTGAAACCTTTTGAAACGAGGGGCCTAAACCTCGAATACGAGCAATGTAATATCGCCAGAAGCTTTCCAGGTCGGAAAACCCTCGCCAAAAGCAATCGAAAGTGCCGGAAAATTCATCGGAAAAACCTCATCTGATACACGCGCAAAATTTTTTTCACTAGATTTTCCGGGTCTCAACTAAGAGTGGTGTGATAACCATCGACATATAAACTGGACCGCTCATCTGGATGCGCGAACTCGAACGTAATAGAAAGAAAAGGAGATAGTGCTCTATCCTTTGCACGCAGTGAGAGCGCTCGCCTTTCGTGGACCCCGTTTCATTATTCATACTTCCCAAAATCTATTTTTCCGGCGAAAAATTCCCGAACCTTTCCCATGCAAGTTTAAGAAATGATTTCCTCGGAAAACTATATTTAGCATTGTGTGGAGATGTACCTGTATGCTTGAACGTATCTTTTTATGTAGGATAATTATTATCATTCTATTCGTTCATATTCCATTTTTGTATTTTCAATGTTCGAAATTAGGAAATATTTCATGAAATTTTTTAATTGGAGTTTCTAATTTTATTTGTATCGTTTTTTTTTTCCAAAACTTGCAAATTTTATTCAATTGGCAAGTATTTGATGCATGCTTACCAATAATTCATACAATTTTTTGGTAATTTGGTAACTTATGACCTTGATTCTGTCCAAGCTCTTTATTTCGTGTATCATCGATATATAAATATTAAATGTCGATGCTGTAAATAAATGTTTTCTAGGTTATGACGTCAAGTCAAACATATAATAATATAATCACCTGTGAAATGAACGCCCGTCGGCCACGGCGCTTTGCGTTTGACAAACAAGGCGCATAAAAACCATTATTTCCGTTATTTGGATTATTTATATTGAAAACTCCAAACGAGCTTGGGCCGTCAAAACCGAGGCTTAGTCCTCATTGATGGTCCCGCAAACTACTCTTACAGGCCTGAGCCAAAACTAAGAGCCAATCAGAAAAAGCAAGACGGAGACAACCGAGGATGCATTCTATGTCCCTTCTTTTCTACACCGAAATGGATGCGCAGTGGACATGGGAGGTCAGTTTATATGTCGATGCTGATAACCTCAGAAGTTTTTCAGGTCGGAAAGACTCCGAAAAAAATTTAAGAAAATCGGCATTTATGTAAAATCAAAATTGTTCGCGTTCGGCTCGTTCCAAGATTATTTTTTATTGCTTCATTCAAAATATCGGTTTGCGTTACACAAAATTGGAAAAAAAAATCATTAAGATACGATGAAAACTCGCTGAGATACAATCATTTTTTATCGCGTGCGCGATTTCATACCGCTTACTCATTTTCTGCCGATTCGAGCCGCCGCACACTGGGGATATATCAATAATTTCGTTCAAAACCACCTACGGGTCGCAAATCTGAACCGAATCAAACATAATTAAACCAGAAATTTTTTCAATTGAATTTCAAAGAGACTCACGAAGACAAATTTTTTAAAACAATTTGCTCAAATATCTTTTCATAACAAACTATGGCGTTATCAAGTTCATTTGAAACCTAATTGTATATTTCTTCGGTGAATATAAGATTTCGAGTTATGAACTAGATAAATACAAAATTTGAAGAGTTTGAGATATAGCTGATTCCAAATTTGCCATTATTTATGCAAAATAAATTTGTTGAAACAATCTGTTTGTATGAATTATTGCTAATTTAAATTTTTCTGCAGAATGAATTCTAAAATATAATTCTACTGAAAAAATATGTCCGAAACACTATATTTTACAATCAAAATGGTTGGAACAAATTATTTTTTGAGAATGATTCTCAATATATAGCGAATTGTATTTTTAAATAGCAACTATTTTAAAAACTCATTGAATATAAACAACTGAGTGACCGACGGCAGTAGCTGCGTGGTTACACTCGACTTGGGCGGGATCTCGAATGTCAAGCATGAACGGGCGGGGTTAGCGCTCGGTTGGGTGACTTTTCGGGATTCTCGCTTAGTCGTGTTTTCACTACATTCAACGACTGTCGAACGGGAGATTTGATGCTATCAAATTTTTACATCTAAACTCGTCTGTCGATAATCGGCTGCGCTCAGGAGTTTTGATTTTCTGCAGTTTTCCTCTCCTCTGACCAAATTTTCAGACGAATGCGAGCGTTTCAAATAAAAAATCCGGCTGCAGACGGTAGGAGTTTCATAGATTGAAAAATCCCACAGGATTGAATACGTCAGACATTCCTTGGAGGCTTATTATGAGAGTTGGGGTTATTGGGGATTTCAGGAAGGGATTTGAGTTGAAGGGTTCAATGTCTGACGATCTCCGGTTTGAAGGGGGGAAGATAGATATGTAAAAACCCAAAAAGGGTTTACATGGAGTAAATAATCTAATCTAATCTAATCTATAAACAACTATGTTCTTTGTATTGATTAAGTTGTTTTGAGATAATCTGTTTGAACGAATAGGTTATTTGAAAAACTGATGGATCCAGTATTTAGGTAATTTTTTCTATTTGGTCACTTTTTCCGTGAATGGTTTTTTGTATTTTATAGTATATTAAAAAAATATATCTTCTGTCTTCAATCTCATCATTTTTTGGTGATTTTTTTTATTTCTCAATTTTTTTTCCTTTGGATCTTTTGCTGCTTTATCGATTTGAAGTTTTGTATTTCCCATCTTGTATCTCATATGTCATGAAATATAGTTTCAAAGTTAATTTTAAAGTTAGTTTCAAAGTCGATAAGATCTAAAAATAATTATTTAATTATACATCATTAAAAGGTTTCAAAAGAAATAATTTTTTAAGATCACTGATTAGGAGTAAAAAGACCTTACTGTTAATTAACCGTACTCTATCTCGACAATTTATTCCATAAACTTCGTATTTTAATGGATTTAGAGTTCATCGGTTTAGGTTTTATGGGTTTATGAGTTTAGGTTTTATCGGATAGAGGTTTTTGGGTTTAGGTTTCATCGGTTTGAGATTCTTGTATTATGGGTTTATGGTTTTAGGGTTTATTGGTTTAGGGTTCATGGGTTCAGGGTCTATGGGCTTAGAACTTATGGGTTTAGGGTTGATGGGTCTAGGGTCTATGGGTTTGGAGTTTATTATTTCAGGGTTTATGAGTTTAGGGTTCATGGGTTTAGGGTCTATGGGTTTAGGGTTTATGGGTTTAGGGTTGATGGGTCTAGGGTCTATGGGTTTGGGTTTTATTATTTCAGGGTTTATGGGTTTATGTTGTTCCACATGATTTTTGTAATATACTGTAAATTTAGCAATAATTTTTCACGCTATTTGTTCAAACCAATTATTTTGAAAAATTCGTCTTCGTGAGTCTTTTCGAAATTCAATTGAAAACATTTCTGGTTTAGTTTTGTTTGATTTGCTTGAGATTTGCAACCCTTATGTGGTTTTGAACGAAAATATTGATATATCCCCGGTGTGCGGCGGCTCGAATCGGCAGGAAATGATTAAGCGGTATGAAATCGCGCAAGCGATAGAAAAATGATTGTTTTCCAGCAAGTTTTCATCGTATTCTAATGATTTTTTTTCAATTTTGTGTAACGCAAGCCGATATTTTAAATGGAGCAATAAAAAATAATCTTGGATCGAGCTGAACGCGAACACTTTTCATTTTACATAAATGTCGATTTTCTTTATTTTTTTTCGGAGTCTTTCCGACCTGAAAAACTTCTGACCTTATCACACCACTCTTAGTTGAGACCCCAAAAATTTAGTGAAAAAAATTCCGCGCGCGTACCAGATGAGGTTTTTTCGATGAACTTTCCGGCACATTCGATCGCTTTTGGCGAAGGTTTTCCGATCCCATTTTCAGGAAAACCGGCTGGCATTCCCATACCTGACCTGTGCGGGATGCCAGAAATGGCGTTTGCTCATGTACTAACTTCGGGTCCCCGGATCACAAGCTCAAACCTCGTGTTTCTTATCGATGCTGTTTTATTTAGCTAGCTCTCCGAGTATAAAGAGTTTTCGAAAAATCTCTACCTTTGTAAAGCGGACATGGTACTTTTATTTCAGGCGAAACCAGAAACACCACTGTTCAGCGCCCTAAACATGTAATTGCAACCGAAGCCTGTATGGAGATGGATAAATGCACAAGTGGAGAAAAAGGAGTAGTTGAAAGAACTTGCGCTATTTTTTCAGCCACGGGGCAAGCCTTACCCTCTGCAATGCTATTTCCACAGAGAAACTTTAGAGAATCAATGTTGAATGGAGCTCCACGTGAAACTCGTGGCCTAACGAACCCTTCAGATTGGATAAATCTAGAAATCTTTTTGAGAGGTCACCTATAATTTATGACAACTAAGAGTCACAAACCTTATTGGAATATATAGATAACGCAAAAGATAGTGATGTTTTGGTTCTGACTCTACCTCTACATTGCAGCAACAAAATGCAGCCATTGGATGAATCTGTGTTCTGGCCATTCAAGTCATATCATATCAAGTCATACGGCTTCTAAATCATGGATTCGAGAAGACTCTGGTCAGTCAGTTACGATTTATAAGGTTGTTATATGCTTAGGGGAAGCATGCCTGAAATCGTTCACTCCATCAAACATCATTTCAGGATTCAGGAAAACTCGCATCTTTCCATTCAATCAGGATTCATTCACAGAAGCCGACTTCATGATTTTAGCAGTCTCTGATCAACATTTCAATGATACGGGAGATTCACAACCTGCCAAAGTTGTATTAATGGATCTGACATTTTAAACTCGCCAACCTTTGGATGATCCCAATGATTTAGAACCCAGATCAAATCTATCTTCCTTGTAGAAGAAACTTGATCGGAAGAAGTTTGTTTCGGGGTTCAGGATATGCCCAAGAAGAAAAATAATATTTCACAAATAGAGAATAATCTGGTTGATCATGATACGACCGCAGCTGCTATTGCCGGATCTTCTGCGCCTAGAAAGAACACAAGGAAGCCTAGAAAAGGTCGAATCATGACCTTCACTGTCAGTCTGGAAAGGGAACAAGTTTAACTTACAGAGGAGAAAAAAGTGATGCGTGTCTTTGGGACACAAGGTAGGAACGGAGTTCCGAATACGTAAACACTTACGTTCTTCCTCCTGAGCACGTATTCGGAACTCCATTCATACCGTGTGTTCCAAAGACACGAATTTTTTTTCTGTTAGAAACAGAGCCTAGAATGATTTTCTTCAAAAAAGAACAATCGAAATTTTTTACGAAGTGTGTAAATAAATAAGCATGATATAATTTATTCTGAAAATTATGAACAAGTTATAAAAAAGACGTGTGACGTAAATCCGTAAGCCAGACGGTATTCTTCCTCTACAAAAATTTTGAGTAACACAGTTTTTCTGACTTTCAAAATTTATTACCACCCCATACTTACAGTAAAAATTTGAGTATGTGAATGGGTACATCATTCCAAAGGGCAGTCCGCTTTAGCAAACCTAAAAATTTTATCAGAATTGCTATGCGATAAGCCGTTCCCGAGATATTGAGAAAAGACAGAATTTTCCCCTAACCCTTACACAAAATCAAGATCAGCCTCTGTCATCGTCGGGAGAAGTTGTCACTGGTTGTCATGTGCCGTCTGTTGTGGCTCTTGCGTGCGACTGGGTAGGACTCAACAGATCGTGCACAGACACGACATGCACAACTGTGATGCGATACCAGCTCCCTCAGAACTATGAAAGGCCGCTTCTTCGCAAAAGTGTCGAGGAAATGTGACGTTTCTTTTTTTTTGTCTAGCCCTCATCCGCCAAGTGTGTAGTGTAACGCGCTATGTGGAACTTCGTTCAAAAATAGAAGGAATTAGCATAAAAAAAGGTCCTGAATATGAAAGAAAAACCTACGAAGATAAGATAAGCAAAAGAGGGTTCCAACGAAGATTACAAAAATGAATGAAAACCCTACGAGGGAGAGAAAAGTAAAGAAGAAAGAAGATGGTAAAAAAGGATTGACGGACATACTATAAAAACCGGAAAGTACTGCGGAAAGCAACAAGGAAACTGGCCACCGGAGAAGTTTGCAAAGAAGCGTTGAAACATAGAAAAAGTCGTCATTAAAGTTGTTTTTCAGTTTCATAAACCATGTGATGTACGTTTGGGTTAAATTCAAAACTCTTGTTTTTTTCATGTTCAAATTGTTTAATCAAAAAAACGGTGTATGGATTTACCAGGAGAGAGGCAGTATTTGAATGGATGCAAGGTAACGCGAAAAATTATTTATATATAACTTGTATGTATATATTATGTTTCAAAAAGCTTTTTTGGGTATGTATTTATTCAAATCGTTTAATTTCGGAAAATCAATTGTTAATTTTTAACGCTGTATAAATCTACTAAAAAGAAAGAATGAATTCAAATGAATACATAGTATTGTAAAAAATAACTCTATATAATTTAAAAATAAAAAATAAAACATTGGTTTCATAACCACCACAGGGTCCACCCGGGATTAACAGTCATTCAGGCAAAATAACACAAGCTCCCAGTTGAACCGAGGTAAACGGCATTTTTTTAGCACACGGGCATGGCTTTCAGGTTATTAGCTAGTGAAGGCATCGCACCTTCAAAAGCACCAGTGATGAGAACAATTTATTTAACCGAATATCCTTGATGATGACGCTGTAGGTGTTCTCTGAGATCTTTGTACCTCTCCTTTTTCTCGATTTCCTTGCCTTCGATGTTGTAGACGGCCGGGGCCGAGAATTCGATCACAAACATGATTCCGTCACGTTTGTCAAGGAGTACATGTCGGGTTTTGTGTGTTGGATAGGGGATATTGTCGAAAAATCGCAGTTCCAGTAGATTCGGCACTCCTCGTTTTCAACAACATAGTCTATTCCCCTTGGAGCGTTCAGCGGGTCAGGGTCGCGGCAAACGCCATAAGAGCAACAACGATGGTGGTAAAGTACTTTTAAGGCAGCGTTGTGTCTGTACAAATACGTCGTTCGTGCTTGGATAAGGCAAATGAATAGTATATGCCATAGGGGCTCAGGGAGTTTAAGACACGCCCTGCACCTATCGCTAAGAACCTCTTGACGTAATATGCTAAGGTATGCTTATCTACGGTATGCCAAGGTGGAAATTACACCGTCCTGGCACGCCAAAATAAAACTCTCTGTTCCTGAATTTAGTCCAGAAGATTTGAGGAAAGCAAACGTTGACTCATGTGACAAGCATTGATCTTTTACAATTTTGTAAAAGTGTCCGTGCATCACCTTGTCTTCATGTTGTTTCAGGAAGTTTTTCGCCTCCGCTTTCTTAACCTGTGCTCTGAGAAGTGAGGCATCTTGATCGAGTAATGCACTGTCTTCACTTCTGATGTTGAGTTCCAGGCCAAGGGTTTCAGCTGCCTTCTCCGCAGCTTTGCAAAGGAACGCTCCTTCCCCACTCATTTCGTGACACCTGACCATTGCCAGGAAAGGATCTCTATCGTTCGCGATGATATGAACAGTACTACAAATTTCGAAAATTTAAGGTTATTATTGGAATGATTGGTTTTGGAACAAAGTTCACATTATGAAAATTTGAGGCCCTAGTTAGAATAATTAATTTTTCGGAACAAAGTTTAACATTTTGAATGTTTAGGATTATTGTCAAACGAATTGTTTTGGAATGAAATTTTGTATTATAGAGATTTAAAATGATTGTGGAAATAATTATTTTCGGAACGAAGTTTTTTGTTTCGAAAGTTGAAATTAATACTAGAATGATTATTGTCGGGATAAGATTTTGCATTTTCGGGGTTTGAAACTGTTATTAAAATGGTCATTTTGGAATGAAGTTTTGAATTTTGATGATTTAAAATTGTTGTTGAAATGAATATTTTTGAAATAAAATTTCACATCTGGTAGGTCTCAAATTATGATTAAAATTATTATTATCGGGAAGAAATTTTGTATTTTGGAGGTTTGGAATTTTTATAGAAATTAATATTATACATTTTATAGCACTGACTAACTTAAATTCGCACTCACGATTCGTCTATCCATGACTTAAAAACGGTTAGTACAGCACCGTGAAGTTAGGGCTCGAGCGTCAGCGAGGGTCATAAACACGGTGCCGTAATAACCTGTTTAAGTCACGGATAGGCGTTACTTTAGTGCGAATTTAAGTCACACAGTACTTTAAACGAAGTTTTACATTTTAGGTGCTAAAATTCAGTTTTCGGGTTCCGAAATTTTCGAAATGTTTTGTTTGAGGATACTGTACTGTTTTATTTGGAAATTTCGGGACATTCCGAAAATTAATTTAACGGATTTAACGGAAGCTTTATAAACTTATATTATTAATTTTGGAATGAAATTGTGGGTTTTCGAAGTTTTGAAATTCAGTTCTTGGTTTTGAAGATGTTGTAAGTATTTTATTTGAAGAGCATGGAACATTTCCAAAATTAATTTAACAGATGAAATTTGGAAGATAGGGAAATTTGAATAATTGCAGCAAATTGAATTAGGAATGCTTAATTAATTTTTTGTTGTCGAAGAATTGAAACGTAAATTTTGAGGTAACGGTTAACATTTCTGAGGTTTCAAGATATTTTAATTTTGTAACCAAATTAGTACCGGGAATTTAGAAATATTCTAATTGGTGAACTGAGAATTTGGAAAGCTAACTTTATTCTTTACGAAAAAAAAATAATTTCGGAGCATAGCCGAAAAAAAATTATTATCTTTGATGTTAATTTTTTTTGAAATAATTAACATTTGCAAAATCTGGAATTTTGGGTTTTCTTTTCTTGATTAATTTTATTCAAGATTATAGGAAATATTATATTGTGAGTTGATAAGATACACTTCGTTCGGACGGAGAATTTTTCTGGTCGGCACTCCAGCCATTCTTATTTAAAAATTTGCTTATCGCTCTGATAGCTATCTAGCTTTGTGTTATTGTGGACACCTGTGTTTACGAACTTGTTTTGATCGCTCTTGTTGTGCATATTATTATTTCGAGATATAACTTGGTTTGAATTTTTATTTGAATCGTTATTCACTACGAAATATTAAATACGGTTGAATCCTTTCCCTGAATAATCTCAAGCGTAGTACCTTTGAGATTTTATCGGTAGATAACAGGACCGAAGAAAATGACCGAAACAGGCCTACAATTTCGTGGGTTTATAACCTGGACAAAGAGGGGCTGGTAAGAGAACTAGGAAACCGAGCCCTCTTTTGTTCTGAAGGTTTCGTGGTCTTACGAGAAAGACTGATAAAAACAGTTCGCGCAAGGACTGACCTAGTCGACCCCTCCCACCCCCACTCTCAGGAAAATTTAGACCAGCTGGATGATCTCATAGAAGCTGGCCAACTACCGGTTTATTCCGAAGGCCAACTAAATAGACAAAGGTCGACAATAGCCGAGCTCGACACGACAATTCGGGTAGAGAATCCCTCAACGCGAGCTATGATAACAGGTTGGAAGAGGGCTATCGTGGCGGTAATTCACCGGGTGATCAAAATAACCTTCAGTCGAGCCCGCCTAACCCTATTCGGACAGGACGACCCGATTTTGACGAGATTAATTTTACTGCCCGACAGCGAAGTAATAACCGAGGCACGAACCCCTAGGTTGATTCTGAGTACTATCCTCGCTCTCGTGACTCAAGTACATTAAACCCCCGACGGTTCGGTGTTAATTTTGAGGACACCCGTTTTGACACCTTCCCTTTCGAACCCGTTCACACGTACAGAAGTGAATATGTATACAACCCTTTCGTTCCCCAACCCCATTCGCACACCCCCTCACGACATTATGGGCACAGTTTAACCCCTTCTACCACCGCGCTCCCTTCTTTTTACATGGCATTGTTCTCAACTGGTTTAGGGTTTCCAAGAACTTGTGGCAAACGTTTGACCAGTTTGCGAGGGCCTTCAGGGTTAGGTTTGTAGATTCAGACTTCCAGTTCGAATTGAGGCAAAAGATTCATCTCCGAACTCAAGGCGAAAGAGAATCCGTTTCTGCCTACCTAACATGCATGCGAGCCATGTTCGATAAGCTGAGACCCCGGATGTCAGGAACTGAAGAGGTTAGTTATGCCCACAGAAACTTGCTGCCCAAGTTGCATCTAGTCATTCCTCGGAGTACCATCGAAGACTTCGTCCATTTGGAGTATCTCGCTAATGCTGCTCAGAAGAGCTATTGCGTAGCTCGAAGCAATAAGCCTCCCCCTGTCCCAGAAATCTCCTTACTTCCCTTCGTAGCCTTTAAAGATCCAAACTATCAGAAGCCAAACAGACGCCCTGACAACTGTCACGAAAAGCTCACTTTCTTAGAAGAGGATATAGAGTCATTTGGGTATGAGGAATCCGACGACCTACTGTACCTTACGGAGGAGAGAGAATCCCTGGGACTGCGGATAAGTCTAGACCCACGGCAAGCACGGAAGCAAATCCCAGTACGTCGAAACCCCCACCCCCTCAAAGGTTGGACAACCCATCAGAAAACTTCCACTCTCGGTTCAAGTGTTCACTACGTGCACAAAGCCGCGAAATAGGTTCTGTTATGAGTGTCTTCGAAGAGAGACTATAAAAAAAGTGTCCCAGATGTTCGGGAAACTGGAAAAGAGGGTGTATTGTGGAGAGAATGCATCTTTTGAGGGTTCGGAAAAACCATCTGTAAACTTGGGGCGTACCGCAAAGAAAAAGAAATTTAAAAATTATACGGTAATCAAATTAGTAGAGGTGGAGTATCTGGACAAGAAATTTGATTTGGATAACTTCACGGGAGTGTACACCCCCACAGAAGTAGAAATAATCTTTCTGGTTTCAATGAACAAATTTTTTGACCTCGCATTATTTCTTAAAATACCGACAGTTAAAAAAAAAGATAAAAGCCTTAGAATCTCTTTCGGTTTCCCCTAGTAACGCCTTCCTATCAGGTTTCCAGTCACAAGGTCAGCTTGTAGTTGTGGATTACGACTTGAATACCAGAAAAATCACATCGGTGACTAGTTCATCCATACCGACTCCGGATAAGAACTTAATCAGCCTCCGGCCTGACCCTTTAGTACCGTCCCGATCTACAGACCTTTGTTATTCCAGTATTGGCCAAATAGACCCTAGTCTTGACTTTCCAGAAATTGATAACGGAATCATGGGACCCGAGCTTTTCCGTTCTGGACTACTTCCTATTTACAAGGTATCCGAACTTCCTTATCGATCACGCACGCCATTAGGCCCGCAGCTCCTGCTGTATCTTAACATCTCTATTCAAGGCCAGTAGATTAAAGCCTTATTTGATAGCAGTGCCTCTAGATCGTTTGTAGGACCTGATGGCCTAAAACAGATCGAGAATCTAAATCTAGAAATGATTAACAGAAAGGGTCGCGTTCTGTTTGCCAATAGTCAGATAAAACTGGTCTATCACGAAATGATTGCCCCAGTCGAACTTCAGGGCCACTGAATCGCACTCAATCGATTACGCTTGGGATTTTGAAGTCTCTACCAGTCGCTTTCGCTATAGGTCTAGACTTCGAGAAAACCTTCCAATTAAACGTAGACATGAGGAATCAACTTGGACTTTTAATGACAACTTAGACCTTTTTGAGATAGAGAAGACCAATCCCAAAAATTGTTGCGGACTTAGAGAACTTTCGATAAACAAAACTGACTTACTTAAAGATTTTCTAGAACGCGAATTACCAAAACCGACTTAAAGACCAGGACTGACTAACTCGATACTGCATACGATAGACGTGAGCGACCATCCCCCTATTAAACAACGAAATTACTTGAGGTCTTCGAAAGTTATCGGAGCCATGGTTGCGGAAGTAGTTAAAATGTTAGCCCACGACATAATAGAACCGTCGAATAGTGGTTGGTCATCTCCGGTAGTAATGGCAATCCAGCCAGGCGGAGAGTATCGCTTTTGTTTAGACTTTCGAAAAGTAAACAAAGTAACAAGGATAGACGCGTATCCCCTACTTCAAAAGAATGGTATTCTCAACAAACTACGTAGTGCCCGATATATCCCTAAGATAGACTTACGCAAAGGTTTCCGCCAAGCAGCCCTCGAAGAAGCTAATCGCGACAGAACAGCCTTCATAGTTCCGGCGCACGATCTGTATCAATTCAAACGTATGCATTTGGCCTTACTAACGCTCCTGCGACATTCCAACGCTTGCTAGATAGGCTAATCGGACCCGAAATGGAACCACACGCATCCGCTTATCTAGACGACATTATCGTCGTCACTAAGACCTTCGTAGAACATTTCGAACGGCTCTCTAGAGTTTTGAAAATAATCCGTGAAGCCGGTCTAGAGATTAACCACGAAAAGTGAAAATTCTGTTGTCCCCAAGTACATTATCTAGGCTTCCTGGTTAACGAGCTGGGTTTACAGACAGATCCCGACAAGATCCATCCCGTCCTTAAATACCCAGTCCTCTGCAACGTTAAGGAACTTCGTAGGTTCCTAGGTTTATCTAGTTGGTATCGCAGGTTCCTTCTCAATTACGCGACAGTAGCGACTCCGCTCACCATGTTGGTTCAAAAGAAGCAACACTGGATTCGGAAAGAGGAACAACAAGCTGCCTTCGAGGAAATTAAACGTTGCCTCTCCCAGGCCCCTGTTTTGACCTGTCCCGATTTCGGAATTCCTTTCGTCCTTCAAACCGACGCGAGCAATACTGGATTAGGAGCCGTCCTCACGCAGAGTGTAGATGGTGTAGAACATGTCATATCATTTGCTAGTCGAACCTTGACCGATGCTAAGGTCAAATTCACAAATACCGAGAAAGAATGCCTGGCCATCGTATGGACCGTCCAGAAATTTAGACCCTACTTGGAAGGGTATAAGTTTACGGTGATTACGGACCAAAGTAGCTTCCGATGGTTACACAATTTGAAAAACCCTACGGGTGGACTAGCGAGATGGTCCTTATCTTTTTCGGAGTATGATGGTTCCAAGCCGTGACCGACTTCCCGGAGATTCCCTTCTTGGAAAATTAAGGACAGTAGGTTGTACGACTGCCGACCTAACCCTCTGGTAACCGATTTCGTTGACGACCTTGACAATTGGAAGTTAGTCTCGCGCAAGTACTAATGGCCTCGTTTCTACAGGGATGTGAACAGATACGTAAGTAGCTGTACGACCTGTCAGATGTGCAAAGTCGAGCAAAAAGTACCCGCAGGGCTAATGGGACATCGCATAGTCGAAGAATCCTGGAGAGTAGTAGCCGCTGACATCATGGGTCCCTTACCAAGAAGCAAATCCGGGTTCGAGTACATTCTGGTGATTCAGGATCTATTCACGAAAAGGATGTAAATTATACCTTTACGCGTAGCAACAGGTAAAAAGATTGAGTCCGCATTCCGGTTCGCGTATAATTACGCATTCCACGCGTCCTTTAAATCGTCTCCCGCCTTCCTGAACCTGGGAAGAGACCCAATACCCACTAATTTCCCTAAGAAGCAAGCCCAGGCCAATTTAGAGTCTTGGCAAGAGAGAATGCGCAAGATCCAGCCCATGCGTGACTGGGTGTTTAAAAAACTAGACGACACGTTTGCGAAGAAGTCCGGATATTACAACCTCAAGTACTAGAGCTAGGCACACACTATGGGTACACTTTGAAGAGCACACTACACGAACTTAGCCCGGGAACAATCAAAATTTGACGAGCGAAAAAGAAATGCGACCGACTGCCATACTTGCTTAGCAGCGCTTATATATAACTTTACATTAGTAGCCTTCCCTTGTCATAG
This sequence comes from Neuroterus valhalla, assembly GCA_011762715.2. NCBI lineage: Eukaryota > Metazoa > Arthropoda > Insecta > Hymenoptera > Cynipidae > Neuroterus > Neuroterus valhalla. Next base: position 6,941 of record WSXT02176427.1, on the reverse strand, counting down.
AATTTATGTATTCTGAGAGGCAATAAAGATACAATACAATGCGATACAATACAATACAATACAACCTACGTCGTAGGCAGATGAGGTTCCTTACCTAAAACCTTTTATACCACCTTCTAAGGATCAACCCTTTTGACCCTAAGGACCTTGAAAATGGCCGGAGCAGGACGACCCCCCGGTTGGGAGTACATCGAACAGTATCGACGCTTCATAGCTAAGACCAGAAAGAAGTACCCACACTTCTCCCACCATTTCCAGATGGCCCTGGAGGCAAGGAAGGAGGCCGAAAGGGTTCCGCACGCGGCCATTCTGCGAGAAATCCTTTCGGAAGGAGAATATTTAGAGCGTCTTCGCACCAACTACGACCTAGTGCCGAGACATTCCCTCAGTCCAAGGGACCAGGCGACCTCGACAGCTGTTCTGCCCCACCACCTACACCATAGAGGGACCAAACCAGAACCTGTCGCACAGGCACCCTGCGCACACTGCGCGGGTTAACCCTTGAACTCGACCCTTTCTTCCTCGCACCCTCCGGACCCTTTCGCTCAACCTCCCCTATCTCCGACCCCTCCCGAACATCCACACACCCACTCCCCTCAATCGACTTCCCCCTCAGACCCTTTCACTCTACTACCTCGAACTCTAACCCCTCCCAAATGCCAACCCCCTCACCATAGAACCTCCTCATTGCCATCAGAAAGTCCCACCAAAATCCCGTCTCTTCTTGACCTAACTGTTCCCCCTTCGGGCATCGTTGATCCGGGTACCCTCCGGTTTTTCCAAGAGGCCGGCGACTTCGGATGCTGGAATTGCCGTGAGGTGACCCACAAGTTTTCCCAGTGACCCTACCCGCTCCAGAATGTCCCGACCCAAATAGTACCCTTACCCCTCACCCATTTATCTTCCCTTTACCCCTCCTTTTTTAGACTTCCCTTCAATCGACGATCTCTTCCAGTTCCTCCGTAAACCTATTTCTTTCATATTAGTTGTAACTTCCCCTCGGCACAACTCTGAAAATAATAAAAACTCTGTTCTTCTACTGTATCCATGATGGTTTCACTGAATTCTCCTCCGAACCTCGTCTAGTATCAATTTTGATTTTTGTTGTTGTGGTGTGTTATCTTTTATTTATTTCTTTTTGGTACCTTCTCGTCTCTTCATTTGGATTTAGATTTTATTTATGCTGAATTTTCTTTAGTCCGGTAAGTCAAGGAGTGCGGAATAGAGATTTTTCTCCTTTTTTTGGTGTTATCTCTATGTTTTTCTTATTTTAACCTGACTTGCCACGGGGATTCTGGTCCTACGTGGAATCGTAGTTTCCAATTTAACTCTGCCTTGGACTTATTTTTTTTTGTTTTATCTCCCGCCTGGTTTGAGACCTGCCCCCCCTCCCCCGAGGGGGGGGGGAGTTGCGATGTCGCAGTTTTGGCATCATCACAAAGACTTATTAGTAGTTTGATCATTTTAAAATATCGTTTGGAGATAAGACACCTTAGATAAAATTCGGCACTCCGTGGCTTCTTTTGTAACATTTAGTATTTTAAGATAATTTTATTCCGTTTGCATTTTTTTTATGTAAATAGCTGCCATGAGGGCTTCGCGGTCTTGAATGACCAGATTCAAGAATCTCTCCATCTCGTGGCGTCATCGATTGGGATTTGCTGTCACCTCTTTTAAGCGAGGCTTCTACGGTCCAGAGAACTCCACTTTAATTCCTTCAGGCTGATCCTGGTTTCAATATGTTTCGTTTTGCTTCAAAGACACCTACATATCCAAGGCACGTTCCTAGTGAGGGTGGACCATGGTCAAATAACCCCAAATTCTTCAAAATGAAGGTAATGTCGCCCCGACGAAGTATCTATTTTATGGGCGAATTGACCACAAGATCTGAAAATAGATAGGCAATTTGGTCCCAATTATCTTATCGCTTGTGTTAAGTCTTCTCTTTATCTATATCGTTAAGGGTTATTCTCGTAATTAAGTCAAGAATACACCCAAGGTGAAATGACCACAAAGTTCGGCACTGGACACGCATTTCCTTCAAATTCGTCTTGAGTGAGAAAAATCACTATCATTAACGTGTGTTTCCCAATATCGTTCAAGGGTCGATGGAAACCCTCTGCAGTTGCAGTACGGTCCTGTCCACCAATCTTCGGCCAGGAATCATCCCTGCTCATCGGCCTCTAGTCCTGTGGTTCTGGTTCGACAACGTACAAGTATCCGTGCCTAAGGAGAACGGTCAACCGGTGGGAAGGAAGGAAGGAGGTAGGGAGAAGTGACGACAGTAAGACAGACCAGCGACCTGTGAAACTATCATCTTCTCTCTCGGGACCGCGGAGACCCCAATTTAAATTTAAGAACGTTAGCTTCTCTCTCTCTCTCTCTTTTGTCTATTCTTGGAAGTAGCATCCCCGCTCTCGGTGATCGACACGCCGTGCACATTTTCGGACAGTATTGTATGTACATTCAAGCTGCCGATCACGTTAGCTTAGGAATATTATCCGTCAACTTGAGAGTTCAAAGGTAGGTTTGGAATCTTTTTCTCTTTGTGAATGTGTTATGGCCCAGTTGTTCTCACAGTCACTTCCTCTCTTTTTCTGCTTTTAATTCCGCTTATCTCTGGGCTGCACCACTATGTTTAGTGTTTAATGTAATAATAATGGAGTACCGACTAGTTAATCTTCCGACGCCAGTGTTAGTGTTGTCCTGCGCTAGATTATGTGACCTTATTTAAGGATTTTGATGTGTTTCGGCGGCCTGTTCGGGTAAGTCCCCTATTTGACCCTTATGTAGACCCCCCCCCCTCCCGTATTTTAGGTTTCCTCCTTTTGCTATTCTGACGGCCTCTTTGTACTAGTTGAATCCCATTTCTAACCCACTTTTCTAATGTTTTGTTTTCATAGTAGTCCCCTTTGACTTCGTGATTATGTTAGTGAGTTTCTTTATGTGAAATATCCGCCGTTCTCGATTTGTCCCGGACCTCGTTCTACTCGTCATCGTAACCCCCTCCTCCCCTTGCATTAGTCACTCTTTTCCGTAATCTTACTGCGACCGTTGTTTACATTCTTGACCTTCCCTGAAGACCCCTATCTGCTTCCTGCTTTTGATTGTGTTACTATGGACAGGCTGCAGCTCGCTTTTCGAATGTCTAGCCAATGTACATAAATTTGCTACCCGACTTTGTAACTTCCTTTCAATCCCGCTTATCGGTTCCCATTTTAATTCCTCTTGTTTTGAGACCCAACTTACCAGTTTATTTATACTTGTCGATTTGCGAAACTTTGTCTCACTTTAGGCTGTCTCTTACCATGGTAATTTTTTTGTTTTTTTTTAGAAACCCAATTTCATTTGTCAGTAGTTCAGAATGAGACTTTTCGTGTATTTTGATCTAGTCCCCTTTTTGGGGTTAGGTAGCCATTGAGGCATTAGGATTGCTTTTATGAAAGCTGGTGCCCTGAGGCTTTTTTTTTAGTTTTATTTTTTTGAGTTTCATCGTTGTGCGGGGCCTATAGGACCCTATTAAAATTCTTAATAAAAAGGCCGCGTCACAACTTATACAATCTATAGTCCATACCGATTTCTCGTGTGTACCTCCTGACGATACGAAGAGCATATTCAAGGTGTTCTTTTTCAGAAACATAGATCTTTAAGTCATCCATATAAAATATATGAGTGACCTTATGCTCACGAACATTAGATAGAGGTAATAGTGTGATGCAGAAGAGAAAGGGGCTCATTGCGTCACCCTGAAAGACACCTCCCTAGAGAGTGACACTGTTGGTAGTCACACGATGTTTTCCAGGAGTGATAATAAATCTGATCTTCCAAAGAGGCATTATTGTCTCAATGCATCCTACTATGTCTGAATAAACCTTCAAGCTTTTCTATAGTTTAGCTGCAAACTTGACTTTTTTTTGGAAATTGATGGGTTCTTCACCTGGGAGTAGTAGAAACGAATTCTTATATCAGGGCATGACTCCCGCTATTCCTACGAGTCCTACCCCCGCTAACTTCCCGTAATATATACTATTCCTTACTACTCCGACGTTCGAACGTTATCCTACGACTCCGACGATTTTCAAAAATGCGCAGTAGAGAAGCACACAACTTCGCACGACACCTTACAATAAAAACGCTAATTTTGAGAGTAAAGAACCCCTCGTTAGAGATGTAATTTTTTACAGGTAAAACAAAAACTGTGCTTTCCAACGAGAAATAATTGAGGACAAATTAGTATTTCTTTCGAAGTTAAAAATTTTCCTCACAAACATTTTTTTCTTATTTCTTACTGTTTTCCCACAAAATGGATTTTTTTATTTTTTTGAATATTTTTACCAATAAGCCAAAAGCTAAAATGCTATCAAAAGATGTTTAGTGAAAAATTTATAGCTCATAAATAGGTAAACAATTTGCGTCAGATAATTTTTTCCGTATCTCCAATCGGTTAATAGAAAAATAGAATTTTTGATTCTTCAGTATTTTGTTCCACAGGTAAAGCCAGAACCGTTGATCTTCCTTTTTTGTTTCTTCAAAATTTGTTCCAAAGCGCAATACGTTCCGATGAGTCCTTTAAAAGTAATCCGATATAAAGACGGCAACAACGACAACAACCACATTAGACAGACAGGCACCAACGTGAAACTTGTTTTTTTTTTCGGATTCAGGGGGTCTTGAAACATGGAAATTTCATTAAATCCGCGAAATTCGATTTACACATAAAACTAATACCTTTTTATTAGTATGATGAGAATTTAAAAAGAGAAGAGAAGGTATGAACCGATTCCAAATATTTTGCAATTCTTTTTTTTTATGTCAACACAAACTTCTCTTTTCCTCAGCTCAGACCATTTGACCAATTCGATCATTCTTACTCCCACAGTATGATTGAACTTTCCGCAGCAGATAAGATACTGCAACCATTAGTTTGTGTGTGTAACCAGGCCATAGGCAATATGCAGCTAACTAACCAGTGAGGGTGCAAGAGCTCAGGGGCCTGTTAAATAACGCGAGAGTGCATGACAAAAGCTCCCGCCCACACACGCGATGTGAGGGTAGGGACACTTCGAGAGACCAAATCAAAAAGGTGAACTGTGTGGAGGAATGTCGCCAGCCAGCAGCTCGGCATAACAGCGAGCCGTAAGCTTCAGAGAGCACAAGTGGATCAGGAACGAATCGAAAATTTACTCTCTATCTCTAATTCTGAGTCTTTTCGCTTATTTCCAAGTGCTTGGGAGTAGGTTAGAGAAGTTTACTTCTTCAAGCAAGTTTGGTGGGCTTGGAAATACGGAGAGCTACTAAGAGTTTGAAGATAGCAATTTCTATCTTCCAAAGCTTACTGTAACCCTGTTTCACTCGATCTCGAGTCGACTTACTACTTCTATCAACGAAAAGTGTTATCGAGGTAGAGTAAGAGTTTTTATTGTATGTCTGACAAGGGTGGCTCTTATTTACTCTTCACGAAATTTTTTTTTTGGTTTTTTCAGTGCTACCCGTCTCATAAGAAAATATTTTCTGTCAAATAAGAGCTCCATCGGACTGAAGGGGTAGGTACCCCTGGGCTATTTATAAATGCATACAATTGAAAGAAAATTATTAGTTTATCTTTCAGAATATTAGTTATATTCTGAAAAGCTTCATACCAAACTTGTTGATCTATTTCAAATGCAAATATATTCAGCTTTAACTTTTTCTTGGATGACTAACTGTTTTCGAAAGAAATGCAAAAAAGTATGAGAGAAATAGAGCCACTCCAAGTAGTCTAGTAGAGGATAGATAGAGGGGTGTTCTTGTTCAAGCGCTACCTGGTTTGTAACTACCTGGCAGAAGAGTATCATAAAAATGTAGTAATATAGTACAGTAATAATAAAGTAGTCGTAGCGAGCAGATATTCTTCCAAAATCCAGAGGACCCACACCGAAAGCAGTTTTCCGTCGGATATCAGACGAGTCAAAACCAATTTTTCTTTATCCCTTCGCTGAAAGTGCTCGTTTTCTGATTCATTATCGAATCAGAAAACAACGCTTCCGTGCACTATTTTAAATACTCATACGCCCCCTGGCGGCATAGTTGCGAACGTGATCGATGGGGCCGAAAACGTAGACCGCCACAGCAAAAAGTCCGTATCCTACTTGAGTTTGTGTTATTCGTACATAACCTTCCTACGATCGATAACTGGCTGCTATAGTGTGATTCTTTCTTGCTTTTTTGATTAGCCAAAATGGCTTCAGAAATATCTAATGACGATCGTACTACCGACGACGAAGAAGGTAGTTTCCATCTAGATACTATAAAATATGCTTGTGGATATTTTTCCGGCAGCTACCCCCGCCCCATGCACTCGCTCCGCTCGTGCATGTCAATGTCAGCGGCTGCCAAACAATCATCCACGCGCCCGTGCGCTCAAAGGTTAGGTACGGTCGTGAGATACTTTCCGGCAGCACGTCTGAAACAGCTGATTGGGGGTAGCAGACCGGAATCAAAGATATTTACGGAAGATTTTTCTTAGTTTCGGCCTTTTCACACAATTCAAACTCACACTCTCGGCAAGGGACAAAGAAAAATAGGCCTAAAGCTACCTCATGGTTCCCCATCTAGCCTTTTACCTGCTCTTTGGGTCACCTATTGTTCGCTCGAGTCGAGCGCGGGCCTGTACAGTCAAACTCAACAGGAGGAAGCGAACCATGGGAACCATGTATAAACCATAGGTACGTATGCAGGTGCAACTAGAAAGAGAGACATCAGAAAGAGACGGAAGAATTTCAAATTCAGACTCAAGCTAAAATGTGTGTTCCTCAATTCTTTAACTACTTTCGAAAGTTAATAAAAAGTAAAGATTTTCATTGTTATTGTTACTGAAAGAAATTTTACCAATTTTGGGCTATTTTCGACCCTCTGCTCCCCCTCTTTGACAAACATGGTTCAGGCCCCCCCCCCCCCCCCCC
>WSXT02176426.1:0-38030 GCA_011762715.2 Neuroterus valhalla | reverse complement strand
ACTCAAAAATAACATAAGCGCACGGGCGATATAAAAATTCCAGATATAATGAAAAATTCCCTGAGTATTCCAGGTTTTTTCCAGAATACACTTTTTCCCTGAGTTTTCCAGGCATTCCAGGTTTTTCAGGTGCGCTGGACACCCTGTTAATATATTTGAATAATTTTATTCAATGCAATACAGGTTATTTATTACCACAAAAAATTTTGTAATGTATTTATAAAAAGTCCATTTTAAACAATTAATTCAACACTTTTTAAATTCTCCCGCCCTTATCGATTTGTTACGATCGATTCCGAGGTTATAAAAAAATTTAATTAAATTTCAAAATTTGGCTAACGCATTATCTAGGTCACATTAAGAAAATGATGAATCATAGGCTTTTCTATCTGTAAAAATAGAAGTTAGATTGAAAAGAGGCCACAACTACAAATGACCGAAAACGGAAATTTAGTTCAAATTTTGATTCCGCGGTAGGTGTACCTGTATAAACCAGTGCTATCCGTCATCCAAAAGTCAAAAGCGTGTGGCGTTTTGCTCCGCGATTTCGGGACGGAAATAAATCATTTTCGTCGTGTTTTAATTAAAATCAATCAGATTCGAGTGCAAGAACTCGTGGTAAACTAAATGATATAAAAAGTTTGGAAAATTGAAGTAAAATCACGTAGATTTTCGACAATCGAATTTCGGAAAATTTATTTCATAAAGGCGTTGGCTTTCAACGTTTGGAAACAACATTATTTCGTTCCCTTTTCTTGTCACATACATAATCAGGCCTATTTCGAGTTTCAAGTGTCGAATTTGAGAGTTGAACAACTTCCAGATATATTTTCTCGTGTTTCGCGAATTTTTCGTGCATTAAAAGGTTTTGAGGTTACGCTTTCGAGGCAAGTTTCTCGACCTCGGCCATAGTTTCTGGCGCAAAATTTCAAATTTCCGGAAAAGGAGGTGTTCGAGTTCTGAGAATCAGTAAATTTTTACAACTTTATTGGCAAAGCTAACATCCACCGCAGGCAAAGAGGTGCTGCTGCAAAAAAAAACATGTCTGCCGCATGGCTTCGTCATGCATATTATTCCGAACCATTCTGAACGTTTATCAACAACAATACTTTCTCAAACAAGATTTTTCACTGTAATGGTACCAATATCAAATTTTGGTACTATTTCATTCAACTGATCAATATTATCTGATGAGGAAACCGTTAATGTTTCAAAACGTTATATTAACGTAACTATTTACATGGAGCAATAACAAATTCCGTCTGCTGGACGATTGAATACTACATGTTCCGTTTATTGTCTCCAACTAATTTTATTGTTTTTATTATTTTAACCAAGTGTCGCCAGCAGACGGAGTCTTTTTAATGTTTGTAAATAACTTGCTACGCCTTCTCCACGATAAATCAGGCTATCCTTGCTCCAAATTGTAAATTTCTAATAAGGACTGTCGAAGAACAGTCGAAACGTCAAACTTATATGAATGATTAGAGAGATCTCTCTTCTCACATAATAAATTTATTATTGGACCAGTAATCAACATATTTAACTAATTATTCCAACTGAACATATACTTGTCTGGAAGCTGTCGTAGACTTTTGCCACCATCTTTCATCTATTCAGTCAAATGATTGTAATACCATTCTTTTCCAAAACGCGAAATGAGTTATATCAATTTTCGAAAAACTCCACTTAATTTCTATTCAACTTTCAGGACTCCACTAGTTTGCAACTCGCGATTTCTTCCATCCCCCATTATTTGGAATCTTTAAAAAAATATAACTGGAATTACAAACCTTGAGGTAACAAACGTGCTGTCCTCTGACCACGTTGGAAAAGACACCCAGGTGTCATTAAGGACCTCTTTGCAGAGTTGCGTTCTTCCAGTGCATTTTGGCTGCACGTAGGACTTCGGAAGCGCGCAATACGACGCCCCTAATCTTTTGCAAGTCGAATAATCAATTTCCATCGCGAGGTCACCCTGAGGTCTATCCTGGTGACTCCGGACAACATTATTCGGCAGTGCCTCAATTCCCAACGCACTCGTGATATTCGCCGAGGTCGTACTCGTTTGGTCCGGTACATGTCCCAGGAAATCCTTGAACCATCGCAGTAGTTCTGGAAACCGACCCAAAAACGGCGTAGCTAGTTGCAGCAACTCAGACTTAGAAACAATCTCCTGATTAAACAAAACCAAGCAACGGAGAAAGTTCTCGTAGACTTCCTGAGATCTGAGAGCCTTTCGAACCTAAAAAAAAGTACACGATAGATTTTATTAACAAGTGAATAGGCTTAAATTCTGTAGATCTAATATATATAATATAAAAAAAAGGATACCTTGTCGAAAAAAGCGTAGTCATTCAAACTGCCATATTTTCCAACTTCTGCGATCGAAGAGTCGCGAACGGAGGTAACCTTGTGTTTCTTAGCAGGAGGTGGACCATGTTGTACGTGATGTGAATTGCCGGTAGACATTGAAGTGGTGAAAGAAGGACTCCTCTTCAATTGCCCCGTACTATGGCCAAATTTCTGGCCAACACTAATGTCTCTTGATACTTGCCGTTCTCTTTCTCGATCACGGTGTTCCCGATTTTCTCGATCGAGACCTCCTGTTCCTCCCGAATCTCGGCGATCCCTCGGTAGAGTGCCAGAATTATTATAAGGAGGTTTCAGCCCTAAAGGTTTCTTAGTGATCGTCGAGTGATCGTTAACCGGTCCGACTTTGTTAGTCTGAAACATAGCAGACTGGCACCAATCAGAGTTAGATTTGTCATCGAAGGACGGATGAAAGTTCTGCTTAGAGAAAAGGAAACATTGGAAAAAGAAAGACATATTAGATATCACATTTTTTGAAAATTATACAGTGTTAAAATTGGAGACCGCAGAACTGAGATACGCCACCTGGTGGCGACTTTGCTGTCGACGCCATCATGTGGTGCTTCCCGTCGAAATGGCGTCGACGAGGTTACTCGACTTCAAACTCTAGGCAGCGTACTCTAGATTTCTGATTCCAATATTTGATATCGATATTCAAAAACTCACCAGCGGGCTCTGCTGATTCGTCGCATCGGGTAGAAACTGTCCGAATTCTAGGAGAAGATCCTCTTGGTTCTCAAAAAGCTTGGCTACCTGACTGTAGACTTCTGCCTCCGTTAACTTTCCGGATCCGGCTACTGCACTTCCACTTCCGATACCCATGTGGCCCGATTCTTTCAGATTCCGTTGCTCTTTCTGATATGTATGTAAAATTTCAAGAAATTTTTTGTACTTGTCTGGCTGGCCTTGAAATCGGTTCTGAAAGTGAGAAAAATATTCAGTTTAGTTCACCGTGAATATTAGCGTGATCTAACACAAAGGTCATTACACTGTAAATTTTCTATTAGATTTTGAAACTGGGTAGCTTCTTCAGTATTTTCCAACAAAAATTGAAACCTTTCATCGAGCGGATTTATAAAAAACCCACTATTTGGGTCAGAGAATTAAATTTGCAGTTTTCAACAGAAGTAGCGTAGTGACGCAATACAATTTTTTATAAAAACATATATTTAAAAAAAAATGTTTAATTTTCAACGAAAAAAATGCCTTTTCAACATGATTGCTTACTTTATATATTAATAATAAGATTGTGAATCTTAGATATGAATTTTTAAACAACAAAATCTTAATTTTACGAAACAGTTGAATTTTCAGCCATGGAAGATTCTGTAGTCGAAAAAAAAACAATTACAACCAAATTGTAGATTTTTTAAGCTAAAAAGACGAATCTCCTAGAAAGCAGTTTATTAAACCCTAGGAAATAATTTTTTTTTTAAAGTTAACTTCCAACCATTCAATTTTCATATTAAAGAGTCAAATTTTCAACAAAACAGTTAAAATCCTCCCAAGACAAGAATGTTCAACGAGAGGAAGACGTTTAGAAAAAATTGTTAGATTCCCAACAAATTAATATTTCAAACCAAAGGAGATACATTTTTAAACCAAGAAAACCAAATTTATCAAAAGAATCAAATTTTAGGCTCAAAAAGCTTTTTCATTCAATATAGGGAAATAATTTCAACCAAATTGTTGAAATTTTAAGCTTAAAGAACAATTTCATACAAAGCAGTTGAAATTTCAACCCGAAATAATTAATTTTAGAGAAAAAAGTTCATTTCTAACTAAACAGCTCAGTTCCATACCAAAAAAGTTGGATTTTCTATCCAGAAAAGACAAGTTTTGAACAGAACAGTTGAACTTTCAACCATAAAAACAGTCCATCAAAAGAAGATTTTCAACAAAATTGTCTAATTTCCAACGAAATAATTGAATTCTCAACCATTTGGGATAAGGTTTTTAACCAAACTGATTTAAAACAAGTTTTTAGAACGACATGTATCCAGATAACTTTGCCTAAGAATTAAACTAATAAACATTTCAGAAAAAAAATAAAAATATCACATTTGTTTAGGAATATTCTTCTTTGGTGAAGAATTATTCCTTTTTGTTTCAATATTCGTCTTTCAGGTTGCGAGCTCAACTGTATTGTTGAAAATTTGCCTTTTGGGTTGAAGATTTAAATAATTACTTACAAATTTATGTATTTTGTTGAAAATTCGTCTTTCCCGTTGGTTAAAGATTCTTATTGGGTTCGAAAATCGACAATTTTGAGAAAAAAATGAATTACTTGGTTGGAAATCAACTTTTTTGTTAAAAATTACAAAATGTGGATAAAAAATTCAACTGCTTCGTAGAAAATTTGTCTTTTTGGCTTGAAACTTCAACAATTCGGTTGAGATTCCCACTAATCATATTCTTAGTTCATAATCATAATTTATTAATTTTTCTTTTCTCATACTTTTCGGTAGTAAAATTAACAATTTAGTTACAAATTCAAGTATCTTTTGGAAAAACTTCTCTTCTCAATTAAAATTAATCTTCTTGGTTGAAAACATTTTTTTTTTTAATCCAACTTACTTGATTTCAAGTTCAACTTCTTTTTCAACAATTATTTTTCAGTTTGCTGATTCATCATTTTGGGTAAATATATTTATTTTTTGAGTAGAAATTCAGCTATTTGTTTGAAAATTCTTGTATTTTTCGAAATATTCATCTTTTCTGGTAAAAAAAATGTTATATTTACATCAATTTACGTTAGAAGTTAATAAATAAAAAACATTTTATTCTATTACAAAATGTTTTACTGAGAAGAGTCGAATTTTTCTAAAACGAGTTAACGTTTTCTTCTTGAATTTTCAACAGTTACCAATCCAATTTTTTGGTTGATTAATCATAAATTTAGTTGAATTCCGTCTTCTTAGTTTGAACATTGATATCTTTTGGATGAAAATCCCATTATCTGGTAGGAAATTTGATTATTTTGTTCAAAATTTGACTAGTTTTTTTTTTTTTTTTTTTTAAAGTCATCCTTTCTGACTGAAAATCCGTGTTATTGGCTCAAAACTTTAACAATTCGTTTAAATTTCCTGCTAATCTTACTTTTTGGTCAAAAATCCACCTACTTGGTTCAAAGTTGAACTACTTTGTTAAAAATTAATCTTTTTGGTTTTTCAAAATGCACCTTTTATAAATGAAAATTTTCTCTTGCAAATTTAACGAATCTTACTGAAAGTTCTCTTTTCTTCGACTATTTTTTTTAGTCGAACTTCTTTGTGAGGAATTTTTTTTTGTCTTGTTTATTCGTCATTTTTGTTGAAAATGTATCTTTTTCAGTTGAAAATTCATCTTCTCTGATAAAAAAGGTTATATTTGCTCAATCTCAAAAATTAAATTTGCCGAAAAATCAGTCGAACAAACCTTAATTTTATTGACGTAGTTGATGGCATGGTTGAATTCAACAGGTTGACTCTGTTGCGTTTGACCACTGTTGGAAACGCCGTCTTGGGCTTGGCTCAAGGCCTGGCTCACGGCTTGTGCTTGTGCTGCAGTGACATGGGAATTATTATAGGGTTGTACTGGCGGTGACGCGGGGCCGTGCACCGTCAAATTGTTGTTCGAAATATTGTTTGACAGAGGACCATGGTGTATACTTCCAGATCTAGAATCAAAAAATTGATAGGGCAAAATCAAAATCCATCTTAGAACAAAATAATCTTAAATTCTACAAAATTAGGCCTCACAGTCCCAACGGGCCAAGAAAAGGGTACAAAGAGTACTTTTTCTCAAGCTCAAGGGATACTCTTTACGAAAATGAGATACGATGAATAAATTCTTAAAGGCAGCAGATTTTTTGTGAATATAGGAAATTAGGTAATTCAAGCAGGCCAAGAGTTGAGATTTAATGCTTTCACGATGATCCATTATGATGAAATAAGGTATTTCGGGTTTCGATCGTGTACAAACTACAAAAAGATTTGTCGAAGTTTCGCGAACGTTACAGTTCGCATCTTCAGGACCAATTCTTACAGATGAAAATAAATCAGCAAACTTTTTAAAATGAAAATGAAAAATAAACAACATAATTTGGAAATTATAATTTTTTGGGTTTATCTCGAAAAATGTCATTTTCTCGAAAAAGGAAAATGAGTTTGCGAAAAGTCTGCTCTTGATTCAGAAGATTAATCAGGCAAAAATTATCCAAAATCATTATTCGGAAAAAATTCTCTAGTTTTCTCTAGTAACTGTAGGAGAGGTTTCCACATTTTTTGTTAGAAAAATTTGGACTTACGAAAACGTGAAAAAATTAAGATCCCAAACACACAAATTATGAAAATAAGTATCGAGTCGAAATTTTGAGATAAACTTTAGAAAACAATTAACTACGTTTGTATAAAAAAAATTTATGCAAACATAGTAGGTATATTGTTTCCTAGACTTCTCTGAAAATTTCAACTCGATATCTCATTCGGCGCGGACGTGAATTATTGCAAAAAAAATCTATAATTTGGGTCATGTGACTCATGTGTCACAGGGCCTTAAAAACATCAAGAATTAACACTAACATTCTCTTTTTAAACTGAACCCTTTTTAATTTAGAAGTTGAATAATTTCAATTCCGAGTCGTTTCAAATAACTGATTTTTCGATTATCATTTATACAACAAAATCCAATACTTTGTGTTATGAATTAGAAATTTGAAAAATTAAATAATTAAAATTGTAACACTCAAGTCGAAAAATTTAGTTTCAAGTTGATAGGTTTTCAATATTTGACTTATAGTTATTAACTATCAACGAACACCTAAATATTACTTAATTATTATTATTGCTTAATTACGTTTTCACTTGATTAAATTACTTTTTTGTGTAACGATTCTCCGAAAAATTTAGTGAATTTCGAAGTAACAAGCCAGGAAGATGGATTTTAGAGAATGATTGAAGGGTGGAAATTCAAAAACGTATAAACACCATTTCAAGAAGGATCATTTTCGTATTCGAATACGTGGAAAGTTGACCCTTCTTGAAATGGCGCTTATACGTTTTTGAATTTCCACCTTTCAATTTTTAAGCTGAAAAGACGAATTTCCACCAGAATAGTTGAACTTTCAATCGAAGCAGATGAATTTGAAAATTTCATAAAAATCATTCGAATTCAATGAGAATTTACGATGTATCAAAGATTTTCAATTGCTGTATAGCTTACGGAAGATAATAGAAAAAAAACCAATGTGATGGATTTTCAAAAAAACATTATGAATCATCAACCTGAACAGTTAAATTTCAAAACAAGAAGATGAATTTACAACTAAAAAGATGAATATTTAACAGGAGCACTTCAATTTCAAACCATGAAGGTGAATGTTCAAACAAGAACATTATTTTCCAAATAAAAAGAATTATTTTCTAAGAAAAAATATATTGGTTTAACAAAATGGTCGAATTTCAAATTCAAAAAATAATTATTTTGAACCAAAAATGGAACAGTAACATTTTTGGTTTAAAAAATCAATTTTAAACTAAGCATATTTGTTTTATACTAAAAAAAAGAATCTTTAACGAAAGGAGTTGAGTTTAAAAACAGATAAATCAATTTTTACTGAAAAAGATTATTAAATGAAAATTTGATTACTCAAATTTCAAATTGAAAAAAATGAATGCTTAACTGAACAAATAGATTTCAAAAGAAACTATGGAATTTTAAATTGGAATAAGTAAAATTTTCAGTTAAAAAAATTACTTATAACAATTAAAACTATCTTTCAACAAACAAAACAAAGTGTAAAACAAATTATTACATTTATGCACAAAATGACGAAGAATCAAATGAAATTGTAAATTTTTAACTGAAGTAGTTGAATTTTAAACCACAAAGACGAATGTTTATTGAAATTAAGAACATTTAACTAGAATCCTAGTTCAATTTTTGACAAAAAATTAATTTTTAACCAAGAAATACAATTTTTCAACAGAATGGTTGAAATTCGAACAATAAAAATTTTCAAACAAAAATGTAATAGTGACATTTTTGGCTTGAAAAATTAAATTAAACCAAACATAAAGGTTTTCAACGAGATGAATGTTCGACTTTAATGGAAAATGTTTGACAGTATAACTTGAATTCTTAATCGTTAAGAAGAATTTTTGAAGGAGAATATTAACTTCCGGAGAAAAAGATAATTTCCTACAAAAAATCGATTATTTAACAAAATATGTGAGGTTTCAACGAGATAATTGAATTTTTAATTCAAAAAGACACATTTCCACCGAAATGTCGACTTTTCAACTAGAAAAGATAAATTTTTCACTAAAAATGAAACATTTGAATTTTCAATTGAAATAATTGATTTTCAACCAAACTGATGAATTTTTGGGTACAATGATGAATGTTCAAATGAATAGATGTATTTTAATCAAAAAGATGAATTTTTTACTATAATAATTAATTTTCTACAGAAAACGCAAATTTTCCACGAAGTTTATTCTCAAAAACAAGTTTAATTCACAAATTAAAGAATCAACGTACAACTAAATGCTTAAATTTTCACCAAAAAAGATGAATTGATTTTTAACCAAGTAGTTACAATTTCAACGAGAGGTCAATTTTGAATCGAAATAATGCAACTTTAACAAGAAAATTTGATTTCCAACAAACAAGTTTAAATTCCAAACAAATTCTAAGTGAAAGTATACTTCTTCACTGAAACTCCCTACCCTAAAATGATAGCTATAATTATTTTCTGAAATTCCGTCTCCCGAATCAGATGAATGAGGAAAAGCAAATAAAACGTGATAAACACATTTTTTTTCAAATGAAGATAATTATTTTTTTTGTAGGTTTGGGCTATCATCAATTCGATTATCAAATTTGAGTCAGCTAAAAAAATCTCACAGAGCAACAAATTTGCAAAACGCTTTTCTTATAATGGAAAAAAAAAGAAATTCTTTCTCTCATGACGTATAGATACATTTAAATATTTTGAGAATCAGTGTGAAGGAAAATTACATTCTTTAAATCAAATGATAATATATCGTTTTGATTCATAAAAAGAAAGCAGCCATTTCTCGTATTCTTCGGCAGAATTTTTAATAGTCTAGGTTAAGTCAAGTAAATTCCCGGTCATTTCACGGTCAAGTCGCCACCCTGGTTACATATTTTTCGGAGGATAATGACAATTGTTAATACTAATTTCAAGACTTTTTCATGAATTAAAAAATTGATTTTGTTCCGAAATAACAAAAAATGCTCTATTTTTCATTATTCTGAGCTTTGACGTCGATGCGCAAACATGATACACTTTCTTTCCATTCGAGAGTTTCTGTAAGTGCTCCCCCGGCACCAAAGACAGCTTTTGGTACCCCCTTCAACTTTGAAAAAAAAAAAAAAAAATTTCATTTGCTCCACCCTACTTTAAGGGGTACAATAGGGGATATGGAGACCGGTTCGTGAGGCCTGAAAATTAAAAAAATTCTTACCCCTGCATTATTTGGAGAACAGGTTGAGCCTTCGTGGGTTGAATCGGGGGACTCGAAATCGGCGGCGAACTGACACTAAGCGTGCAGTGATGTTGAGAAATCGTCGACGTATGACCAGTTCCCTCGTTCGGCATGCTCACAGATACTTGAAAGGCGTAGCCTTGCTCGTTGGCTTGAACCTCAATCTTATAACCAGGAGGCAAAAAAGTGTTGAAGCCTACTATTAGTTCAGGGTGACCTTTAAATAGGTGACTAACTCTTCTGATGACTCCTGGTGTATCTATGCTCTGCGACTTGAACTCTTTCATAATATCTAGGAAGTCATTGTAGACCTGGAAGTGAGAAAATAAAAATTAGGACTCCGTCCACTTATTAAACATACAAAAAAAAAAAAAAGAACCACAAGAAAAAACACACAAACCTGGGGCTGGTCACTGAATTTGTACTTGACTTGATCTAGATAAGAGAGTGCGTCCTCCACTTTTAGTCTCTGAAACTGCTGACCGCCACTAGCACTTATATTGCCACCCGGTGGCGTTGGTGGTAGCGCTGGTGCGGTACCAGTAGTGTGCATCTAAAACATTCGGAAAATATGGAGGATCTTCCAAAACGATCTTATCCACGACAAAGAGGCTGATTCTAAAATTGTGAACGATCAAAAAATCGAAACAAAAAGCGCTTTTTGATCCTTTTTTTGGTTTAGAATCTGAATCTCTGCAACGCACAGTGCAGTGAAACGAGATCTTGGGGTTCACAAAGTTCCTGAAATTGTATTTTTTGACCGATTTTCAAAATCCTTTCATTTTTAATTAACGCGAAATTATTCTGCAAGAGAACTGTCGAGGGCGATTTTTAAACATAAATTCCAAAAATTCGTTGTTGGAGTTTGAATATGACAAAAAGCCATAATTTTTTATACTGACACTACCTACTTTGCTCTGTATATTTTTCCAGAAATACATAAAATTAGCAAATTTACTTTCGATGAACAGAAATTTTTACATTACTTCATTTCTTGTATTATTATAAACGAATTATGGGATGAGGCTAACATTTGCAATGAGTCTATTATTTTTACTTATTTCGTTTTAATTATTCAGAACTGATAACTACTCGTGATCAAAAACAAAACAACACCGGTTATCATTGTTAAAAATGATTTTTATGAACAAGTTCACTTATACCAAAAATTGAAGCATAGAAACTCTCTATTTTTACCCGATAATTTTCTTTTATCTTGAGAAGTATATCCTGACACAGGAGAATGCCATTCAAAAATAAATGTTCTTTTTATAAACAATTGTTGTTCATAAATTCAACAAAAAAGAAGCTCCACCTTTAAAATTGCAAAATTAATGGATATTTTATAAGCATGGTTTGTAATTAATTGTAGATATATATTTTTTTTTATTTTACAATTTTCTATTCTATTAATAAATAGAAAACTTTTGAATGACATGTAATATCATAAAATTCATTTAAGTTCTTGAACATTCCTTGGAATATTTTTAAATATCCTAAGAATGTTAAAATTCTTTAAATTACTTCAATTTATGTAGACCTATAAAAAATTCTCTTCGCATTTATTCAAAATCTTTAAAAAACAAAAAACCTATAGAATCCTTTAAGATCC
The DNA here is from genome assembly GCA_011762715.2 of Neuroterus valhalla. NCBI lineage: Eukaryota > Metazoa > Arthropoda > Insecta > Hymenoptera > Cynipidae > Neuroterus > Neuroterus valhalla. Next base: position 26,552 of record WSXT02176426.1, on the reverse strand, counting down.
CTCCAATTTGTTAGAACTTATTTAAAATTCCTTGGAATCTTAAAAACTACCGTAAAACCTTCAAACTCCTTTGAAAAACCTTCAATTTATTGAATCTGTTGAAAATTCTTTAGAATCATTCAAAATAACCCAACACCTTCAAAATACTTTTAATTTATGAAAATCTATGGAAAATAACTTGGAATATTTTTAAACAACCTTAAGTATTTCAAAAAACATCTCAAAAACTCCTAAATTCTTTGGAATCTTTTGAAAGTGATTAAAATCTTCTGGAATAAGGTCAGATTGTAAAGCAGCTGTAAGCTGTACCTCACTATTTAAGTTGTTTTTTGGACCCACCTTACATATTTTTTGTACATTTTGTTTCTTGGTTGGCAAATTAAAAAGATTTATTATTATTATTATATAATACAATATTTCAAATTTTTCGGAAATTCTTCACTTTATATAAACCCTTGGAAATTCCTCCAGCTTATTAAAATGAGAATCCTTTGAATTTCCCAGGAAATATTCAAATTTATTGAAAAATATTGAAAATTCTTCAGAATATTCGAAATACCCCTAAAATCCGGGAAATTCCTTGGAATTGTTTTACATTCTTCAAAATCACTCCACATTTTCGAAATTTTCATATTAAAAATTAGATGGAATATTGAAATATCCTAAAATATTTCAAATCCTCTGGAATCTTTAAAACCTTTAGAAGAAGAAACTGCTAAATTAACAAAAGAGATCAATTTCTTACCAAATAGTTTAATTTTCAACCAAAAAAAGGAATTTTCACACTACCAAGATTAGTTTATCTGTCATAAAAGATTCATTTCTAAACCTAAGCGACAAATTTTCAACAGAAGAGTTGATTGAGAAGAAGAATGAAAAGAAAATGAACTTTTTGTGAAAAATTCTTCTTCTCAGTTCGAAATTAAACTGTCTTTTCGAAAATTCGTCTTCATGGCTTGTAATGCAACTGTTTCTTGTTCAAATTTACTCATTTCCCTTGGCAGTTCAACTATTTGATTACATATACAACTGTTGGGTTGAAAATTCACTCTTCTTGGTAGAAGCTGATTTTTTTCTATGAAAATTTGTCTTTTGAGGTCAAAAATTTATCTCTTTGGCTTGCAAATGCAACTATTTCTGGTTGAAACGTACTCTTTTTCCTCGAATGTTCAGCTTTTAGCTTTCAAATACAACTGCTTGGTTAAAAATTCATCTCTTTGAGTTTGAAAGACAACTCTTTCCTGAAATATTAGACTTTTCTTTTTTCTGTTTTTGGAAAATGCAACTGTTATTGGTTAAAGTTGTATCTTTCTTGTTCTGAAAATCCGACCATTCGGTTGAAAATGCATAGCATCTTTTTGCAGTGAAGATTCAACTATTTTGTTAAAGATATTTTTTTTTTCTGCTCAAAAGTTCAAGTATTTGGATGAAAAAGAAACTTTTTGTTTTTATTTTTTATTCAACTTAATTACTGTTTAGAAATTCATCTTTCTTGGGTAAACTGTTTTAAACTGATCACTTTGGGTTGAGAATTTCATCTTTTGTTCGAGGAAAGTTATCTTTTTCTGATAGAATATCTATCTTTCTCGTTCGAAAATTACCCTTTTTGTTCAGAATAAATCTTTTCGGGTTTGAAGTCGACAAAAAGCAGTCTAAAATTGTAAAAAGTCATGCTTTTATATCATTGCTTCTAATTAAATAACAATTTACAATGTCTAAGAATTTGCTTATTGTTGTATAGCCACTGCAGGATAACTGTATCTGAAAAATTAAATTTTAAGAACACTTTCCATCAGCTGAAAAATCATTGTTTGATAACATTTCACGACGTGTTTAGATTTTCCTATTGATGTATAGTTTTCGAAGGATAATTATAACCGTAAATACTGATTTCAAGAAACCTTTTCTTATATTAAAAATTGATTTCGTTTCAAAATAAACGGAAAATTTGCTACTATTCGTTATAATTAGCTCTATTGTCAATGCGCGAACTCAAGATAATTATTACTTGTTTTATCTGAAACTTTTTGTTGAGGGATCCAGGTATCAAACCACAACTTTTGTCCACCTCCGACTTCAAAAATGGAATTAAATATTTTTCCGCTTTGCCTCGTTTTTCCACACTGTACAACGTTTCGGGCCTCTCTATTCGTCAAATTTCATTTTATCTAGATTCGAGGATAAATTTTTGTTTTTGATTTGAGATGATGAGATGAATACCTTATGTCTGATGGCAGGAGGTTGCTGGGCGTGAGGCTGCGTTTGCGAACCCTGGGGAGTCGGCTGTGGACCAATAGTATGGTTTCCACCTGTAACTATCCCGGTATTATGCAATCCTCCTCCGGTATTAATGCTACTCACACTGCACGTAGAACTAAGGCTTCCTGTAGTCACAATCCCCTGAAAGATGAATTCAAATTATTCTAATGAACCAAGTCTTCCTTAAAATTACTCACTACATTCCACTCAAGTTAATCTTCTAAACTATCAGAAATTTACACAAGATAGAAAAAAATTTATTGGAAATAGAACCTCTCATCAGGTTAGCGCAATATCATTCCTATTCAGGACGAGAAAAAACAAGGTGCCTGTTGAGGTCAAGAGCCAAAAACGTACAAATTCAGAGATCAATTTTTGTTACCCGAGTAAAAATTTGTAGCACTAGCAATAATCAGGGTGGCCGTTTCAATCGAGTGACAAAAATCCCGGTTATTGAAATTAAAAAATTCGAATTCTTGAGACTGAAATTTTGTAATCTGAAGTGATAAATTGGACTGTAAATTGAAGTACTTAAAGCAGAACCTTTATGAATTTTAAACTTTTAAAATTGACGCTTAACTAATGTTTAATTCAGAAATTCATAATACAAGTGCTCAATAATTTACATGTAAGAAATAGAAGCTTTTAACACATTCTGATTCAAGACTTTCTCAATCAAATGTCATTACACTGCAATTTTTTAATTTCAAACCTTTATAAATTGTATAAGGTCACGGATTTGTGGTTGAAAAACATAAATTTAAATTTTCGGCCTCTTTCAATTGAGAGAAACAATCAATAAACTTTAATTTTCTCTCTTCCAATTCATAAAAAAAAAAAAAAAAAATTCTCTCTAACAACTCAATGAGAATATTAAAAGTAAAAAATGACCTTTTTTGAAGAAACCCTTTATCTCAATAACCATATTTAGTAAAAGATTGCCTTCTTCAATTCCGTAAAATAATGAAAAAACAAAATTTGGTCTCTTCCAACTGGATAGAAATGTTAGAAAGAAAAAATTGTCTTCTCCCAGTTCAGACAAAAAAGAAATGACAAAAATGCCGTCCCTTGAAACTCTATAAAAATCTCAGAAACTAACAAACTTTTCTTTCCCAATAAAAAAAGAAATTAAAAGAAACATGCCTCAATTTTAACTCGATGAAAATCTTATGAATAGTATTATACTTCTTCAAATTCATAAAACCTTGAAAACCTAGATTTCCGATTCGTTAAACAATTTTTTGAATGTGAAATGTCTATCCGAAGTTCAAAGAAAATTAAAAAAAGAAAATTTCCTCGTTTCAAATTAAAATAACTAAAATTTCTGGAAAACTTTTTAAATAACCATCAACTATTCAGAATACAACATTTATCCGCCTTCAACTCGCTGAAAATGTAACAAACTATAATGTTGCTCTTCCAACTTTAAAAAAAAAATTCAATACCAAAACTTCTTTTGTTTCTTTCAGAATTTAAACTGTAGAATGAAAACTATTTTATGCATAAATCCTTCATAGACGAAATAAACAGTTAAATGTTTAAAAATCTGGTCAATTTAAAACTGATTCAGAATTGTGTTTCAGTCTTTTGAATTCCATCATTGTTAAATTTTTAATACTTCAACTACAGATCAGTTTTAATAACCATAAATTAATATATATTCGCACTTGATCAAATTAATTTTTTTTTTAACAAAAAATTCTATATTCTAACGCTTCTAGTCCTCACTTATTCAAGTCTACAATGCTGCATTTCAAAATGATTTGAATGTAAAATGTAAGCATAAGAATCAAGACCTAGGATTTTTTAATTTTATTATAATTTGATATGAACTTTTCAATATTGCAAGTGATATGTATTTTTTTGTTCTCAAAATTCATGACATTTCCTTTCAAGAAATAAATTCAAAATAATTTCCTGACAGTTTATTATGATTTGCTATTTTCCTGAAGCGATGTCTTCTTGGTTCCGTTCCTGAAGAGGTTTTTGACACTTTTTTTTTTTAATAGACAGTTAAGACACCTTCTTCCTTTTTCTCCTGAACAGGTAGAATATTGCGCTACACGGCGCTATGAAAAATGTTGTTTAAAAATTGCTAACCCTAAAAAAATTTAAGACAATTGCAGAGAGAATTAATTAGAATGTCGTTCACTTATTAGTATAAGGTTTCGTTTCCTTATTCTCAGGGCTGCCACAAACTTATTAAGTGAGGAAAAAATATGATTGATTCAAGCTTTAGAGTGACTCAAAGTGATCAAATTAAGAGAAACAGAAAAATGTTAGATTTAAGTGCATTGTGGAACAGGAAAAAACTTTAAAATATCAAATATGAACCCAATGAGACGTATTCAAAATTCTTTGAACTGCAGGAGTAACTTCTACGGCAAGTAATTAAGGAAAATTGTGTATTAAAAACTATAAAACAAACCCCTTTCTTAACACTTTCATAGTTTTAAAAAAAAAGGCTGAAACTATGAAAAGTCTGACTGAAAATGAAAGACACGCGGTAAGTTTTAATTTGAAAAACTTGACACAATGATTTCCATAAGGCCATAAAAATGATGAAAAATAGTTGTTTTGGTTGTTTTTTTTAAACACAATTTTCATTCATTACCTAGAAATAAAACCACTTTTACACATGCTAAATAAAAGTTCAAAGACTGATGAATACTTCCGGCTTGAATAAATAAAATTTTACATAGTAGAATTCGAGTTTTTCTCTATTCTGCAGAGCATATAATTAATGTTACATTATTCTCTACCATGCATTTTGAAAATCAAATTTGTAATTGAGAAAAGATTATTCAATAAACTTATGTGATAAATAGGTTGAAAAAACTATCTTTATTATAGTTAAACGACAAATTATTTCTGAATTAGGCCATGAATTAGTGTGCTGCTTCATAACAGGAACTAGAAAGCCAGAAAATCATAAATTAGAATAATTTATATTTCAATACTGAATATCATTTTCCTACTACTTAGATTATTATTATAAATTCCACACATAAATTATTTGGATTTTCTTTTTCTGTTAGGAGGAATCTTTAGAAATCTTGAGAATCATTCTAAAATCTGGAATATAAGGAGATGAAATTTTTTAATTCTCTCTAAATTTCTTTGAAACTCCGAAATTTTTTTGAATCTGTTTCAAATCTTTGTGCAATCATCAACAATTTCCCCAATCTCTAATCAATCTTTCGAGACAAAATGTTTCAAATTTGTCAGAAACCTCTTGAATATTTTGAAAAATTGGGAATCTTTGCGTGATGTTGGAAATATTCAGAAATTTCTTTTTGAAATTTTGTTCAATCTTTGCAAAATCATTATATTTTTTCTGAAATCTTTAGGGATCAATTGTTCTGAAATCTTTGTAAAATTCTTCGAAATCTTCCCAACGTTTTGGAATTTTTCCGTATTCCTTTGAAATGTTTGAAATCTTTGTACAAAGATTCACAATCTTTTTAAATATTTTCGAATTTCTTTGAGACATTTAAAAATCTTCATAAATTTCTTCTCATACTTGTGCAATCATTGAAAATTCTCTGAATCCTTCTTAAATTTTTTGAGATAAGATGTTCTTTGAAATCTTTTTCATTATCTGAAATCTTTTGGACTATTGTAAACCTTTGCGTAATTTTGGAAATCTTCGAACATTATTGAAAATTCTCAAAAATCTGTGCAAAATCAATCTTTTGAATCTTCAACAAAATTTTTAATTTGTTTTTGAATCTTTGCAGAATCATAAAAAAATTTGGTGAAATATTTATATATAAAATGTTTATGAAATTATTTTCAATTTTTCTGAATCTATTGGAATTCCTCCAAAATTTTCCAAATCTTTTGAATGTTATGAAATCTTAGCGTAATTTCAGAAAGCTTCTGAAATTATACGCAAAAAAAAAAATCTTTGTACTACTATTGACAGTTTTGTAAATCCTCATGAAATCTTTCGAGATCTTCGTGAATTTCTTGGAAATCTTTAGAATCTTCCTGAAATATTTTGAAATGTTGGAATCTTTGCCGAATAATTTTAAATCTTTTGACATGTTAAAAACCTTTTGGATCCTTTTGAATTTTTGTTCAATTTTAGAATTTTGTAAATCTTTTGAATCTTCTGAAAGCTTTGTGAACTTTTTTAAATCTCTGCAAAACTTGGAAATTTTCTAAAGTATATGTAAGAATTATTTAACAGTCATAATACCATTATCAGAAATCTCTTGAAATCTTTGTGAAATTCTTTGAAATCTTCCCAATATTTGTGAAATAACTTACAATATTTTGCAATTTTCCCGTATTTCTTTGAAATGTTTAAAATCTTCCAAAAATATTAGTAAATCAAATGTTTTGAAATCTTTGTAGAAAGAATAACAATCTCTAAATGTTTTCAAATTTCTTTGAGATATTTAAAAATCTTCATAAATTCTTTCTCATACTTGCGCAATCACTGAAAATTTTCTGAATCTTTCTTAAATTTTTTGAGATAAAATGTTCTTTGTAATCTTTTGGACTATTGGAGAGCTTTTAGTTATTTTTTGTGGAATCTTCGAACATAAATGAAAATTCTTCAAAAACTGTGCAAAATCAATCCTTGGAATCTTCAAGAAAATTTTGAATTTGTTAAATCTTTGCAGAATCATCAAAGTTTTTGTGAAATATTTATTGATAAATTGTTTATGAAATGATATACAATTTTTCTGAATCCATGAGAATTTCTTTGAAAATTTCCCAACCTTTCAAACGTTATGAAATTTTTGCGTAATTTCAGGAAGCTTCTGGAATTATGTGAAAATAAAAAAATCTCTATTATTGACATTGTTGTAAATCTTTATGGAATCTTTCGAGATCTTCGTGAATTCTTTTGAATTCTTCAGAATCTTCCTGGAATATTTAGGAATGTTGAAATTTTGGAATCTATGCGGAATGATTTACAATCTTTTGACACCTTTGAAACCTTTTAGGTCCTTTTGAGATTTTGTAAAATTCTGGAATTTTGTTAATCTTTCAAATCTTCTGAAATCTTCGTGAACTTTATGAAATCTCTGCAAAACTTGGAAATCTACTAAAGTATATGTGAGAATTATTTAGCAATCATAATACCATTTTTAGAAATCTCGTGAAATTTTGTAATCTTACAATCTTTTTGAAATCATTGAAATATTTGTCAATCTTTGTGGAATGATATATATCATTTCGAAATCTTTGAAATCTCTCTTTGAACTGCTTATTTCAAAATAATTAAGCGAAGATATGTTTATTTGAAGAAAAAAACAATAGTCATGTTAACCAAATCTGCACCGATGAATAAGACATCAAAATTCTACTATATTTTTCTGAGCCCTGCCTTTTCCTCATAAAAAAAAACACTTTTTCTTTCAGAGGTGACTTGAAAAAGTAAACGTGAATATGTGGCAGCCCAGCTCAATCTCACAGTAAATTTTCCTTTGTTCAATGCCTTGTTTGCCAGTGTTGCGCTTATGCTCTTGTTTTGTTTTTGATTGGATACCTTGACAGGGGAAGGAGCTGCAGTTGGCACAACAATTGCACCTGTGTATTGCTGCTGAGCTTGGGCAGTCCCGAATTGAATGCTTCCTGGCATTTCTTTCGACGTGATTGGCCTGACTGCTTGACCAGATATGACTCCAATTCCACCAGTGGAATGATAGTCCAAGTTAGCCCCCCCGCTTCCTAAAACCGCTCCACCGCCAACCGTGGAGGGCTTCAATGTTGCTGTCGCTAGCAAATCTACCTCGTCCACCCCACGAACACGTTTCATCTCAAATCACATCGGAAATGCTGGAAAACAAAAATAAACTCATTAAACTCGGAGCAATAGAAAACATCAATAATGAAGTCCACTTTCTTTTCAACTTCTTTATGCACCAAAAACAACACAAAAAAACCTCCTCTCCGGCTCATCAGAGACGACTTTAAAAAAAAGAAGAAAAATGAAAGAGTAGATTTCCTCTAGATATCAATAAAAAATTCTAAATAGATACACTAAGATAAAAATATGTTCCAATCTGTTCTAAAAAATATTTTGTTATTTGGATTATCACCTTCTATTTTGAAAACTGGAATAATTTGGATGGACTGTTTCTAAATCAACTTACAAAAAATATATGTAGAATCTTTTCAATTTATTTAAAAAGTGTGCTTCCCACCCGAATTTAAATGTGTTCTTTAAATAATAGTGATTATTTAATTGAAAATATAATGTTTTGAACATACGTAATTGGTATGCAATTGAAAAATGCATCAAATTATCTAAATTTCGAGATAAATATCTTCACCTGAAGTTCAGCTATTATTATTTAGAATTATTCAGAGATCCGCATTTTTTAAAGTATCAAAAAAAAAATTAGAGATGAATTTTCTTTTCAATTTTCTGAGAAAATAAATCACAACTTTACTGGAAATAACGTTACGTCAATGAATATCAAGATGATTTGCATACTATGTATTATTACCAAACAAAGGTATTCAGTTTAAAATAAATAGAAATCAAAAAAATTCAAATCAGATTCAATCAGAAATCATTTTTATTCTATTTCGAATGTTAAAAAATTTTTGGTTGAAAAGTCTACTGTAATATTATTTCGTGAAAATGTATCTTTTGGATTCAAAAAGGGAATATTGTGGTTTTAAATTTTTTTGTTGAAAATTCATATTTTCAGGTTGAACTAATTTGTTGAAACTTCTTCTTTTTTTGTTGAAGATTTTACTCTCTGGTAGAAAATTGAAAAAAAATATTATTGGATTAAATTAATTCTTTAGAATTTCTGTATTAATATTGTTGCAAAATGAATCGAAACTTTGTTTGAAACAGGAAAATCGGGTCGAAATGCTTGATTTCAGGTGTTTTTTTGGGGAGATTTTTCAATCATAAAGGAGAAATGAAGAACGTACAATGATTTGTACATTCGAGTTCATTATATTTTTTTACAATAGTAATTTGAGTGCAGTAATTTTGAATTGGTAATGCTTCAGAAATGGAAAATATTTCAAGTTATGAAGGGTTTAAGAAGATATCTAAATTTAAAAGTTAAAATCTAAAGTTAACGGTCAATTATTTCTAATGCCTAAAGATACGAATCTTTTGAAGCATCTCTTGAAAATGGACCTAAAAAAATTGCAGTGCTAAATTTTTAGAGTAAAATAATCGGCGAGGTAAAAAAAAAGATTCTCTTCATTTTTCTGAAAAAAGTCGAACTGGAAATAAATGTGTTACGTCAAAGAATAATAAGTTGATTTACATAATGTGTATTATCAAACAAATATGAAGGAAATATTGGATACTTAGTTTGAAATAACTTCAAGAAAAACAAAACTACAGATTATGGAAACTTTTCAGGCATACCTCTAAGGTTAAGAATTAAATCTTAAACTAATTTGAATCTAACTTTTATCCTAGAAATAATTCAAAAGTTCCAGAAAACCAGAAAAATTACTAGTCTATTTATTTTATTTCATCTAAAGCCATTTTTAAATTCTCTTTCCAACTGAAGATAATGATGTAATATTTTTGACATTTGTTTTCTCTGAAAAACGGTGTAAATTTACTTATAGGTTAGGCCTCCGCCTAATTTAATGGTCACATTTATTATTTTTTATTTATCCAGTCATTTTGAGTAGGTTTCCGATACTAAATTTGGGTTACAAATTACGTATATACGTTTTCCGTTAAAATAAGGCGAATTTCGGACCAAGCAAAAAAATTGTAACCTCTAATATCATTTTCAACATTTTTCTTTAACATCGAACAATCCTGCAATCCAATAAATCGGAAATTCGAAGATAAAGGCGAGAGAGGGAAAATTGAGAAATAAAAATAAATAAAGAAGCGAAATAAAATATAACGATTGAATAAAATCGTGAAATAAGGTTAAGTCACACCGGAGTTTGTTCCCAGCTACCTAAACGAGCATCGTCATCAAAAATTGCGCGAATCGCCTCGAATATCGAGATCGGTCCTTAATTGGCTCATGGCTACAGGAAATAATTGAAAATTTGACTTTTCTTTCTCGAAACTCAAACATCGCATCGAGTCAAGTGCAAACGTTCGTAAATTCGTTCAACGTTGCGGCCGATTCACACTAGACGCAAACACACACACATGTTTAGGCATACACGAATCCCCGCACACAAACACATTTTCTCAAAGGGGGGAAAACAGTGCATAACTTTCTTGATAAAAAGAATAATTATCGCCGCCATGCCTTCGCGGGACGAGCTTTCAAAACTGAAACGCAACTTCACACTCGAGTTTTGTTTCCTAAACTAAAACTACCGAAAATGCCTCCCGACATAAGCGGAGGTTGAAACTTAGTGGCAGGAATCTATACAAGAATCAGCCGTGAAATGCGGAGGCGCACAAAGTCTCGAGCGTTAGAAAGGATAGTGACTGAGGACGTAAACAGAGAAAATATTTTGTGAATTGTGAAGAGAGAATTTGAATACTTGATGAATATTTTCGATTTATAATGAGGAAAATTAATTAGGGAACCTAAGGAAGTTGGATTGACTGGATTTTTCCAGATTTTGAGTGTAGGAGAAAATTTGAAGGTTTTTAATTCGGAATTTGGAGAGAGGCCACTGTCACCAAGAAAACCGAGGGCCGCGAAACACTTGGGTCGAGCACAGCTGGGATGGACGCGCTCGGCTTCAGCCAGTTTCAGATCCCCGGATCCCTCGAGGACTCTCCCTCCGGTCTCAAAAGTTGCGCAATATTCCAGATAAATAAAAAACGGTACATTTTCGGGCGAATTTACCGAAAGAAGGAACTTTTTTTACTTTTCTGTCGGCACCAACGGAGAGGAGGTAGAGCACTAGGTAGAGTGGTAGTCACGTCGAGCTGGGGGGTTCAACGGAATTGGTGGTTGACCAGTTTTCGAATAATTCGAATTTTTCTAATATAATTGATAATCACTTACACTTTTCCCGCACTCTTCCACCAACGTTTTAGGAGCGTTCCTCTTTCTGGCGTGTAAAAAAGAACGCAGTTCGTGAGAATCACGAGGTGACCCTCGAGGTTGAGGAAAATAACTTTTCTGATATTGGGAAGCACAATTGGTGAAAATGAGGAGTTTTTAGAGTTAAACTGTGAATTGAGTCTGGTGCGATGGAAAAAATTGGACGTACCCCCGGTACCCGCGGACGATTGAACGATGCTAGGCTTCTCTGGCTGTTTTTGATTTTTCACCACAAGTGACGGCACATTACGAGAGACGTAGACGACACTGGATGATGGGATACATAATTTCGCAAAAGGGCTCGCCACCGCGCTTTCTCAAAAAATCAAATGCGAAACTCATACTCATTTTGCTCACTGACGCGAGCGAGGTACACGGCGAACTATTGGATTTTGTGCTGGCAAACAAGGAACTTGGTCCGTATAGCGGGACAAGGTTGGAGTGGGGGGCTAGTGCAGGGCTGTGCAAGAATCACGACTCTTCGAAATTTATCAAAATTTATTCAAATTTATCACAAATATCAAGAAATCATTTTTAAGTTTATTTCATTATATTTATGGTTGCCGATTTTCTGGAGAGAAATTTTTTAACAAAACTATTAAACATTTTTTTTTCAATTATTATTTTTATTATTTTTGTTATAGTTGCCAGCGTTTGTGAGAGAAACTTTCGTTATCAAAAATAAAATTCCCTTTTTCATTTCCCTCTTATGAATTTGAAGAAGGAAACAAAATTTACTTTTTTTAAATTTGGTAATCAAACAGCAACAAAGAAGGAATCTCGCGAAAAATTATTTTTCTATTTTCCAAGTACGTATCAAATTTTTAAAGAGAAACTTTTGGTGCCTCAAGGTTTTCTTTTATAATTTGGTAGTTATACCGGAAAAAAGAATGATTCCCGAAAAATATGACTCCTCTCATTTTGCAATATTTTTTAAAAATTTATCAAAATTCATTTGAATTTATAACAAATAAAGAAAAAAATTTTCCTACAATTTTCTGCTTATCTTCTTTTAGTTATGGTTCGCCAAATTTGATAAGAGAAACTTTTGCTGGGAAAAATTGTTTTCTTTATAGTCTGGGTATAAATTTTGAAAAGAAATAGAAGTTTCTCTGTTTGAAATTAGGCAAACATAACCAAAATAAGGAGAAATAGAAAAATCTTGCAGCAAATAATTTTTTTATTTTTCGTTTATCAAATCTTAAGAGATGAACTTTTTTTTTAAGTTCTTTTCTCATTTTAGCAACTATAAACAAAAGGAAGGAAAATAATCATTCTGAGAAAAGTATTTCTTTTAACCTTCTTAATATCAACTATAACCAAAAAGACAGGAAGAAAAAAGTTTTGGAAAAAAAGTTTTTTATATTCTAAATATCAAATTTAAAGAGAGATTTTTCTTTCAAAAATGTCTTATTTTCTAATTATACAACATTGATCTAAAAATGAAAGAATATGAGAAAATTCGTCTCCCACGAATTAAATATTGAAGGGCCAATAAGTACATTTTTTCTAAATTTGACTACCTTATCTAAATGAAGAAGAATTAAAATTCTCTCTCAAAAAAAAAAAAAAAAAAAATTCAGTGCAAGTCTGGAAGAGTAGAAATATGTTGAGCAACTGGGAGAAGAAAAATGGTAGAATCTCGAAAATTGTGAAAAGGGCAAAATTTGAAGAAAAAAAATTATTCCCTCCCTCAGAAAGAAAAAAAATTTTGTAAGCATTTCTCCAATTTTCTAAGAAAGGCAAGAAGTAGATGAACTATATTTATTATATTTGTTAATGCATTTGTTGCAAATTAAATTTTAAAACTAACAAATTGGAATATTTTCAGTTTTAAATTATGATAATAATAAAATAATAATTGATTGATTGATTTTAATCTTAGTTTGATGCATTTTGATCTGAAAAATTTATAAAATTGGATGCTATGTTCAATTAAAATCATTTATGAAAGCTCAATTGTAATATTAGAAATAGAAAAATGAAGGTACTTCAAAATTGAAAATAAATTAATTCAACAATGAAGTGTCCAAAATTGAATGACACGGATTAAAATTTGTATATTCTAGTCTATAGAATTTTAGTTTAATGATAGAAACGAGGATTAAACGTATCTAACAAAAATGCATTTAAAAAAAATGTTCATTTTAATATTTTCCCCCGGAACTTACTCTTCATTGTTATGATTATTAAATAATCACAATCTTTCATTTTTTCGCACGACCATCTAAAATTTTTTTAAATGGCGGGAAACTTGATTTCCTTGTTTCCAATCTTACTGTGACTCTTTATACCTCATTCGCAAATTCAGAATTTCAAAAGCTTAAAAAGAATGTTATGATTTAAAAATAAATAAAGGGCCTTTAAGGCGAAAAAGGAAATAAAATATAAATGATACCCCTTTGAAAAAGAGAAGCCAGAATTTAATTTGCATAAAAAAATTATAAAACCCGAATAAATAAATACAGGAGAGTTAAAAAAGTAATTACTTTATTTTATTTATCCTAGAAAATGAATTGCGTGTCGTAGTCCTGGAATCGATATTCCAAAACTCAATTTGATTGTTTTCTTGATACGGTCCTGGAAGCCGCCAAGATGCGCGCGAAGCGCGACATTCCCGCGAGAGACCAGAGTCCCCATCATTTTATCTGGGCTATCTGGGTCAGGGAAACTGCGTAAAACCTCCTCGAGACGTTGTCGGATTCGCGTTTTATTCGGCCGCTTTTCTAAAATTTCCATCATCGTGAAAAATGACCCCAGTGCGCGAAAAACCGCCATTTGAAGATAAGAAAATCCACTGAAATTGTTGTGGGCCGAAGAAGAGCTGCGCACTGATTGAACCACCAGTCCACCACATTCGATCCGGACGGGACGTGGAAATTGCGTAGAATTCCAGCAAAGTGCTTTTGGATAAATGGGATAGATTTCGCGACCCTTTATTTGCATCTCAAATTCGTCGGTTTGTAACATCGTAGAGTTAATCATTTAGGTAAAAGCAGACAATCGAATTCTGAAAAAAAGGCGAGGCCCACAGCACTTTTAATTCCACATTTTTGATGAAAAGTCCTTGAAAGGTTGTCTTTTTTTCATTTTTGAATTTAAAATTCAGTCAGATGACTCGGATTTCGGTTTATTTTTTAGCCGGGAAGTTGAGGGGAAAAGTGACATTTTATTTCCATCTTGCACGACGCTCAAAAGCTATTTACTCGGAGAATGGAATAGCCGTTCCGCCCCCTCTCCTCTTTCCCCTTAATTTCTCCTCCCACTCCAATTTTCGCCCCCTGCATGGCTTGTTCTTTTATTTCTATTATTTTGCGCACAAACGCAAAGCGCCTGAGTATAATATGTCAGAATTCTCTTGTAAAAAAAAACTTCCGCCGGCAATCAAATTCTTTTTTTTTTCGGTGTTGTTGAGCTTCGGGAAATTAATTTGCCGGTTGAAGTATCGAAATATCATTGATTTTTAGGATTTCAAGGCGTATTTTGAATACATCGATAGGAAGGTCGATGAAAGCGATTGTCTGCTTCGTAATGATTAGAGGAAGTCTAGTGTAATGATCATGTGAGAGGCGAAGGCCTTTAGATCTATTTATTTCCGCAAAGATGATATTTCATGGAATCATGATTTAGTGTAAAAGAAGTTTCGTGAATCGGTATTTTAAAATAAAGAGTGATTCTTTCTTGTAAGGTGTGCATTCTAGGCTTAGTGACTTTTTGAGAAAATTGTTCGATTTCGTAATGTGTTGAATTGATTGAAATGAGGTTGAACATTTGTTGGAGATGAAAGTCTTTGTTGAATTTCTAGTGGATTGTTAGTGTTTCGTAGTTTCTCTTTCAAAATTTTGACAGGCGATTTTCGTCACAAAATCTATTTAACAAAAAAATCATTCCAAATCTTTTTTTTTTGGAAGAAGAGAGAGAGGGGGAAAATCCATCCAACAATAAGGAAATCTCAGAAATAAGTTCAATTTAAACTTTTTTTTTTTTTTGTTCAACTATTCCGAATATTCTCAATTCAAAGAATTTACAGTGCAGTTTTGGAGACTTAAACAATTGAAGATTGAGATCGTTTGAATCTTAAAATTTATATTCAAAAACGTTCCAATTTGATCAACTGTAAATGAAAATTTGAATTTGAACTACTTACAGTTTTTACCGTTAAGGATATGAGCTGATTCAATTTAAAAGTCGTAGTAGTTAAACTAGTGTAAACATGCAAATAAAACTTTATGAACTATTTCATATTTTGGAATTGATAGGAGCGCCTTAATTTATATGAAAATTCTATTAAAATATTGTTTCAGTCTTCAATATTCCATTTCTAACACATTCGGTTTAAAATTGACGAGACAAAAAAAAAAAAGAAATTTTGCAATATTTAGCAGTATGTGACTTTTTAGTTAGCAATTATAAAAAAAATATAAAAAACTGAATTTTAATTAATTTAGGCAACTTCAAATCAAAATAATCCGACTTCGACTGATTTATGTCTGGAAAATGTTTGACTTCTTCCAATTCTCGGCTTCGAAGAGGAACTTTTTTGTCTTCTACATCTTTTATGAGTTAGAAACGATTAGTTTCAATTTTTTTTTAATGATCAGAGGGACATTTTATATTTCAACGATTTTTATTTAGTTGGAATGGATGAAATTTTGGTTCCAAATTTTTTCTGAATTTTAAGGATATTTTTTCATTCTAAAGATTTTTATATCCACGTAGCAGAAAGGAAATTTATTGTTTTCCATATTTGTTAAATTTAAATAATAATTTACTTTCATCGATTTAAAAGAGGGAAAATTTTCTTTTTTTAATTTTTGTCATAAGGAGAGGGACGTTTCGATTGCAACATTTTTATTAGGATGGAATTTTTTTTTAGAGGTTGATAAATGAAAATCTGTTAAACTTTTCAATTGTGAAAGTTACAAATTCGAATAATTTCATCTCTTGAGTTCTCGAATTTGCAGCTCAGTTTTGATTGCTTCAAATTAAAACGTTTTAGTTTTAAGAGTCCAAACTTTTTAATCTCAGTGACCGCGAAAAATGTTGAAGAACCAAGAAAGGACTAGGATTTTCCCGCGAATGAAACGGCCATCCCGGATTTTCCTTAAAAGATAAAAAATTGCTTTTTCTCAGAACAACAATAACCAATTTCATGGCTCAACTTTCTAAATGAAAAAGATCTTACTTAAACAATTTGACTACCTTTATTTCAATTTTAACATCAACGAGCAGACTGACAAGCGTTTGGCAAGCTTCTAAATATACTCGAGAATCTATGTGCATAAAATGTTTTGCCAAATGAACCGTTTGTTTTCCGAAGTTGTTTTAATTATAAAAAAATGCGTAGTGTAGGATTCAATTTGAAGTTTTTCTGTTTACAATTTCAATTTTCTTCTTATGAAATCTTTCGAAGTTCATTAGTTCATAGACTTTCACCAAAAATCTGATTTTTAACTTCGCACTATAATACTGCATATTATTATTTTGATTGTAAAAGCTGTTTTATCTTTTTTGTTTTGTTTTGTACGATAGAGTGTATCGAAAATTACACAATGAACTTTTATCTTCATTTGTAGACTTTTTTGGCATGCTATTGTTTACAATCAATATTTTGGATAAGAATAGAAAAGAATCAGTTTTCAAATGGTTCTATAGATTTCTAGTAAACCTTCTAGAATTTTTAAACAATCAAGCGGCATTTTGAATTCATGTTAATTATTTTTACGGTGAATATAAAGGTTTCATGTCACTATAATTACAAAATTGAAGTTAGTCTATTCATTTTAAAATTCTGTGTTCTATAACCTATTTTATTAATGCAAATCTATTTGTTTGAATATTTTCCAGGAAAAGTATATCACTTGTTTCTCAACCACCCCAATTATTTTTGAATGATAGAAGTATTTAAAATAACATCTTCGTAATAGACATTTTATAAATATTTTTAGGGTTTCAATTTGTCTATAAAGCAATCTTTAAATATTTTTTAGATTACCAATAATTGTCTTCTAGAAAGGTTCAAGGGCATTGGAACCAGGCCCTTATTTCAAAACGTAGTTTTAGTATTTTTAGTTTTAATATTTTTTCGAATGCTCGGGTTAGAACCCAATCCGAAATCGAATAAAATCAATTTTTCTCACAACGCAAAGTTTCCCAAACTTGAAGCTCAAGCGAGTTGAGGATTTGATGCAAGAAGTAAACAAAATTATCAGATACTTAAATGCAAAGATAAGATTGTAACAAGATTAATAGGTTCCCATACCACAATGAAAATAATGTAAAAATGCACTCTTCAAGTTAACGCCCTAGTTATCACATCTTCGAATCCCTTTCTTATCATTTTTGCTTGAAAAATTACTATAGCAGGTGACCCAAGCATTCGAAAAAGGCAATTTTGGAATTAGGGCCTGATCACTTCAGAAAGATAGATAGTAAGTCTTCAATTTAGGATTTATAAAAATACTAGTAACTAATTTATGGAAACAGGACTTTATTACAAATATTCATGTATAAAACTTTGTTTCAAAGTTGTAGACTAGTATGAAATACAAAAATACTCGATAAACTTCAGCTAATGAACAGCAAATGTGTATAATATATTCTTTAAAATAATAAGATAAGTCGTTTGTGTGATGCAGTAATAGGAATACAATTCTGATAAAAGCTTGTAATCACAATAAGAAATAAATAAAAAGATTTCTATGAAAATGGTATTCAAATTTGTGTTTAAAGTTTATGTTTGAAGTTTATCATTATAGTCTTATTACTCACATGTCCAGTCTTCTCTTATAAATAATTAAAAGTAATGAATCTCAGGACTCAGTCCGGAGACTAAAACTATTCTTTGAATTTCCGTGTCTGATTTCATCAAAATTACAACTGGAGTTGAATAAGTACCTTATCTAGGGTGGCGAGCATAGACGGATTTCAAAATTCCCTGAGTTTTCCCTGACTGAAAGATGACATTCGCTGACTACTTTTTTCTTTCTTCCAGCCGTCGTTTATTTTTTCGTATTCTCTAACTTCTACCAAAATTTCCCGACTTCCAGATTTTACAAATTCCCTGTCTTTCAGGTTTTTCCAGTCATTCGCCACCCTCTTAATCACATGTTTTTTTCTTTTCTAAATTATAATTCAGTTTTGTCACTTTCTTCCGAACTCTCTTCCTCATTATCTAGATCCTCTTCAACGAAATCAACATCATCGTCGCAAAATCTTGCCTCTTCTGTGCAAATTTTGCCCCGAACATTCGGCGTTCCGCTTTGGAAAACTGAGATGATGGGCTCTTCGAATTCATCTACAATTGATTCACACTGAAAAGAAATATTAGATGTTAAATTAGATTGAAATATTCTAAGTAATATAAAATATTGAATAATATTGAAAAACAAAATAAAATAATAACAGTTCAAAATTATTTATTTAGAACACTGAAAAGAAATATTAAGCGTTGAAATTAGATTTATTTTCGGAATCATTTAAGCTTTATGGAACTTATTTGTTATTTGAATACAATCTAATTATTTTACTTACCAAGTATTTAAGACTTTTGTTTAAATCATCGTCTTGAACGATCTCAACTTTACTCATATCTGGATTCATTCCACCCGAAGGAGAGAAAAGATTCAGCAGAGTCAATCGTCCTGATGATTTGTAAGTGGCTCTTATATAATTGTCGAACTTCGAACAAATTTTGTCTAGGGTTTCAGAAATATGAATTTCCGATTTTGCTAATGGGACCTGAATAAAAAAATTATGTATTAGGTACAGCAGTTGATCTTGGATAGAATCAGGCGCTAACTTCAGAACATAATTTACGCTATTTTATTTCATAAATAATAGAATATCACATTTTTTAGATAATGAAGGCCTACCCCATAAGAACAGAACTAGGACCTAATTATCTGGAAAAGGTGTTATTCTAGCATTTTTTGAGTAAAATGGGGCAATACAGTTTAGAGTTATGGGTCTAGTTCCACCGCTATTTAAAATTTTTAAAGCAAAAGTGAGCCGAACTCAATAATCAAGCATACTTTCTTGAAGACAGCATTTCCTTCGGCATCTAAACGAAATGAACCAACGTCAATTTCTTTTCTTGGATCAATTTTTCTCAATTCATCTTGCACTTCATCGATTGTTGATCTGCAGACTGCAAACAGAAATCATTTTCATTAGACAATAAAATTATGGAAAGATAGGCCTCAAACTCATTTCAAAATAGTGGGATAAACTATTTTTTAGAATTCACAAAAGAAATTTCGCATATAATAGCGTAAAATCCTTTATAAATACGTTGTAATCCTTCATAAATCCTTGAAATTTCTTGGAATTGAAATTTAGGAAATTCAAAATTGAAAGAAAAAAACGAAATCGAATTTCTATTTAACGTCCAAAATTTGAGTTGATATTAGCAACTCCTGGAAATTGAAATGAGAAAACAAGAATCAAACAATCGAATTTGGCAACCTTCAAAACCCCTTCCTTCTCTTTTTGAATCTTTTGTCTTTTTTATTTCTATTATTTTCAAAAACTTAATACAACATTTAAAAAATCTACCAACGTTTCGGTGTTTATGGGTTTTGACCTGCTGAGAGATTTTTTACCTGGATAAGGGTGTTGGATTCTTAGTTTTTTATTTTGATTTCCAGCAGTTACGATATTAATCTCTTAGAAGTCCATTAAAATTTTATTTGATTTCATTCATCTTCTAATTATTCCAATACAAAATTACCATATGAATCTGTTGAAATCTTCTAAATATCAATAGTTCCTTCAGATACCTTTTAAAATCCTTCGCGATTTTCTAAAATCTTATGATATTCGTTGAAAACTCTAGAAAAATGTTGAATTACATATAAGCCCTTTAAATCTTTTTTATTCGTTGATCCCGTTGGAATCCCTCAAAATTTATATAATCTCTGGTATAATCAAACTAAAATCGAATCGGAACAATTCGAAATTTATTAAATCCCTCAGTTCTTGTGAAATCCCACAAGAATCTAATAAAATCCTTGTAAATCTATTCAATTCGTTGCTCCTGTTGAAATCCCTCAAAATTTATAAGATCTCTGGTGATCAAATCAAAATCGAATTGGAATCCTTCGAAATTTATTAAATCCCTCAAATCATATGAAATCCCTTGTAATCCCACAAGAATCTAATAAAATCCCTTTGAATCTTTTAAGTTGGTTGATCCCGTTGAAATCCCTTAAAATCGGATTGGAATCCTTTGAAATTTATTAAATCCCTTAAATCTTGTGAAATTCCTTGTGATCCCACAAGAATCTAATAAAATAAATCCCTTTGAATCTTTTTGATTCGTTGATCCCGTTGAAAAAAATCCCTGGTAATTCAACAAAAATCGAATTGGAATCCTTCGAAGTTTATGAAATCCCTTTAATCTCGTAAAATCCCACAAGAATCTAATAAAATCTCTCTAAATCTTTTTTATTCGTTGATCCCGTTGAAATCCCTTAAAATTCATAAAATCTCTGGTGATCAAATCAAAATCGAATTGGAATCCTTGGAAATTCATTAAATCCCTCAAATCATATGAAATCCCTTGTAATCCCACAAGAATCTAATAAAATCCCTTTGAATCTTTTAAGTTGGTTGATCCCGTTGAAATCCCTTAAAATCGGATTGGAATCCTTTGAAATTTATTAAATCCCTTAAATCTTGTGAAATTCCTTGTGATCCCACAAGAATCTAATAAAATAAATCCCTTTGAATCTTTTTGATTCGTTGATCCCGTTGAAAAAAATCCCTGGTAATTCAACAAAAATCGAATTGGAATCCTTCGAAGTTTATGAAATCCCTTTAATCTCGTAAAATCCCACAAGAATCTAATAAAATCTCTCTAAATCTTTTTTATTCGTTGATCCCGTTGAAATCCCTTAAAATTCATAAAATCTCTGGTGATCAAATCAAAATCGAATTGGAATCCTTGGAAATTCATTAAATCCCTCAAATCATATGAAATCCCTTGTAATCCCACAAGAATCTAATGAAATCCCTTAAAATCGGATTGGAACCCTTTGAAATTTATTAAATCCCTTAAATCTTGTGAAATCCCTTGTGATCCCACAAGAATCTAATAAAATAAATCCCTTTGAATCTTTTTAATTCGTTGATTCCGTTGAAAACAATCCCTGGTAATTCAACAAAAATCGAATTGGAATCCTTCGAAGTTTATGAAATCCCTTAAATCTCGTAAAATCCCACAAGAATCTAATAAAATCTCTCTAAATCTTTTTTATTCCTTGATCCCGTTGAAATCCCTTAAAATTTATAAAATCTCTGGTGATCAAATCAAAATCGAATTGGAATCCTTGGAAATTCATTAAATCCCTCAAATCTTGTGAAATCCCACAAGAATCTATTGAAATCCCTTTGAATTTTTTTAATTGGTTGATCCCGTTGAAATCCCTTAAAATGTATAAAATCTCTGGTAATTCAACAAAAATCGGATTGGAACCCTTCGAAATTGATTAATCCCTTAAATAATGTGAAATCCCTTGTAATCCCACAGGAATCTAATAAAGCTTTCTCAATCTCTTGAATTTGTTGATCCCGTTGAAATCATTTGATATCCTTAAAAAAACTAGTTCTTCATTCTTTGGAATCTACGGAAATTCCCTGTGATCCATGGAATATTCCAATTTCTTTTGAATCCTTCAAAATTTCGTACTAATTTTTAGACCCCTTGAAATCTCCTATAATCTAACGAAACTCCTCGAGAACCATTCGAACATTCCTAATCCCGTCGAATTTTTTGGAATTTTAAACCTCGAAAAATTCTTTGAAAACCCTTGAAATTGTGTAAAATGCCCTGTAAGCCATGAAATGTATTGAATTCTGTAAAAATTCCTTAAAATATCCAGAAAACTCTTTAACTTTTTTTCATCCTTTAAAATCTGTAAAAATTCCTTGCGATCTGAGGGTATCTTTTAATTTCTTTTAAAATCCGATAGGTCCCTCAAATATTCTGAAAAAACTTGAAATCTTCTGAAATATTACAGAATAATTAAAATTCCTTGGAAATTTGTAAATCTCTCGTAGTGACCTGTATCCCTACGAAATTCTTTGGCAAGCCTTCAAGAAATTGAATTTTTTGAAATCTCTTGATAATAATCTTCAAATCTTCTGAAATCTCTAGTAATCTAACAACAATTGAGAAAAAATCTTCATAAAGCCTTACAATCTTTGAAATTTGTTGAATTCAGTTGAAATCTTCTGAAATACTTGAAAAACTCTTCAAAAGTTTTTGAATTCCTCAAAATCCATAGAAATTCCTCGTGGTGTAAAATTATGTTCTAATTAATTTTGAAATCCTATGATACCTTACATATTGTAAAACTCCTTGGAATTTTCGAAATCTTTTAAATTTAACGAAATTAATTGAAATTCCTTAAACATTTTTTAATCTCTTAAAATGCCTCTAAAAATCCCTTAAAAATATCCTACAAAAATCGAATATCCCTTTAAAATCCTTTGATATTATTTTCATTCCTTGCGATCTTTTGGAATACCTTAACAGCTTTTCATATTTTTTCAAATTTCTTGGAACCCATTAAAAGTCCGAGTGATTTTTTGGAATATTTCTCTACTCATTTTGATGCCTTCAAAATCGCCTGAAACTTACATTTTCTATAGTTGTTGACATTCTCTGAAACCTCACTAAATTCTTTTTTTTTTAGTTTAAACCTTTCGTTTCTTAGTTTAAATCTTTTGAGATCTTTGTGAATTTCTTTCAAATGTTCTCAATATTTTGAAAACTTTAAGTAATCTTTGATATATTTAATATTTTTGCGAGAAAATGAACATCTTCTAAATGTTAAAATCTTTGTGAAATCATTCTGAAGCTCCATAAATCTTTGTGATATCATTATGTAATGTTTTGAAATCTTTGTTAAATTATTTGCGACGTTTTAAAATGTTTAAAAAGATTTGTGAATTTTCTTGAAATGTTTGGAAATTTTCAAAAACCTTGCAAAATCTTGAAAATCGATTAAACCTTTGAAATTTCTTGTAATCTTTTGAAATTATTGAAAACTTCATAATTCTTCATAAATTGATGTGAGATCTTTATGAAATGACTAAAATATTTTTGAATCTCTTCAAATCTTCCATTTGAATGTTTCTAACTCTGCCAAATATACTGGAATATATTTAAGAATTATTCACAGATTAGAATAACTATCTTTGAAATCCTCTTTAAAATTTCGAAATGTTTTTGAAATTCAATACAACTCCCCCAAAGATTATTATTTAAAATATTTTGGAATCTTTGATATCTATCGAAGTATTCGTTTCATAATTTACATCTGTTTTGACTGGGTCAAGATATGAAGAATTTCTAATCTTTGAAATTTTGAAAAATCTTTGTAAAATGAATTTAAACCTCTTGAAATCCTTGTGAATTGCTTTTGAATGTTCATGAAATCTTTTTGAATATTTCAAATCTCCAGAAAAAAACTTCCTAAAATTTTTGTAATATTTCCAAAATACATATTGAGAATCTTTGTGAATTTCTACGAATTTTTGAAGCCTGCGAAATCTTTGAAATCTTCTGAAAATTAAAAAAAAATTTAATTTACAAGAAATCTTACACATCTCCCAACATTTTCTGAACTATATCTGATAATTATTTACCAATCTTTGAAATTATATCGAAAAATTTCAGATGAAATTACGCACCAATCTGTCAGATATTTAAAAAATCTTGGAAATCTTTTGAATTATATCTGAAAAATATTTACCGAATTTAGAGATGTTTCAAACTCTGACAAATTTTCTGAAATATATTTGAAAATTTCTACCAATTAGAATACCAATCTTAAAAATCATCTGAAAAATGTCTAAACCTTTTGAAATAATTGTTAAGTTGTTTTAAATCTTTCGGAATCTTCGATATCTTTCTGTTTTAAAATTTTAAAGAAATTCTAAAATCGCAAAATGATTTACAATCTTTTGGGATCTTTCGGATTCTCTGCGAAATGATTTAAAGTGTTTATAATCATTGTAAAATTATTTCAAACCTCTTGAAATCTTTGTAGATTGCTTTTAAACGTCTTCAGAATCTTGAAATTTTCTGAATTTTTTTTCATCTTTGAAAATTTTTTTTTATTGTTTGTGATATTTCTAAAATTTGCAAAATCTAAATTATAACTAAAAATTATTTACCAATCTTGTAAAAATCTGTAGAAACTTTGTGAAATCATTTCATTCTTTCGCAACCTTTCCATAACTTCGTGAATTTCTTCAAAATGTTTGGATCTCCAAAACGTTTGAAAATGTTAATCTTTAAACTCTATGAGAAATTAAAAAAATCTTCTGAAACTTTCTGAATTATATTTAAGAATTATTTACCAATCATTGAAATCTCCCAGAATCCTTCTCAATGAAATTATTTACCAACCTTCGAAATCTTTCAAAAATCACCTAAATCTTTGTGAAGTGACTTAAATATATATATTTCGAAACCTTTTCATATATTCCAAATCTTGAAAGAAATTAAGAATTATGGCTGTGGATTATATCCGGGAATTTCGCGTGAAAAATAGTAGGATCGCTGTATTAATCATTAATTTTTAATAACTTCATAATTCCATACAGTAAATTTTCATAATACCTTATTGTTATTTAAAAATGGTTGGAAGAATGTTAAATTGAAACCATACATAATAAAATGTAAGTTAAAAGTTGACACTAACCTAAATAACGATTAAAGAAATCCCTTTTCTTTTTTTACATGTTCAAAATATAAAAATCACTAAAAAATATACAATAATGAATAAAAATAAACAAAAAATCATCACAAACCTAAACATCGTAGTTCCCTCCCGTCAATATCTTTTGCCTCTGTTGCAAGAGCAGAAAAGAGAAGCACACTCAATAATACTAATATTTCCATCTGTAACAATAAACTGCCGCAAAGCACTTTCAATTTCACTGTAAATCTGTTTTTATACACGGTAGACTGAAAAGTAATGACCTAAATTAAAAATAAAACTTGAATAAAAAATTGTTTAATCCGACGTCTCAGGAAATTCAAGAAAACTATAAACTTACAAGTAATAATTTTGACAGTAAGAATGACAGCAAGTACTTATGATAAACTTAGGGAAATGAAAAGAAGCAAGAACACACCAATTTTTATATCAGCAGCAGGCAGCATCCAGAGCCAGCAGAAACCTGGCCCTATCAGGTTCGTTTTCACTCCAGAAAATAAAAGTCTTAACCAATGAGGTTACCCCGATAAGGTAAAATTGATTTAATTGGTCGAAAGAAAATGTATTCGTGGCATGACAACACGCGTCAGGTTTCTTCAGGCTTGATCCCAAATTTCCAACGGTCCACGTGTCGCAAAAAATAATAAAAATGACACGAATGATTCTGATAACGAGACCCGAAGGTCATTTTTTCCTTGGTTGATAACATACTTCTATATGAAGAGGATAAAAAACACAGAGACCAATTAGAGCTAG
Organism: Neuroterus valhalla; assembly: GCA_011762715.2. Lineage (NCBI taxonomy): Eukaryota > Metazoa > Arthropoda > Insecta > Hymenoptera > Cynipidae > Neuroterus > Neuroterus valhalla. The sequence continues at coordinate 832 of WSXT02176426.1, read as the reverse complement.
TTAAACTCCCACGCAATTTTTTTATTGTTTCCCACATAGACGGTTTTATTGCTTTGACACAGAGACACAGAAAACCAAGAAGAACACGAAGCTCAGATCGAACCGTATCAACCGTATTGATCATTCAGGACATTTAGGAGGGCGTGGAAGATAAATAAATAAACAAGTGAAGATGACGTTTAATACTGATCTCATTTCCCCTCTTTTTTAGCAGACGATTTTTCTGTCAGTCATTTCCTGATTTCTCCCTACTTCGTGAAGAACCCATTTGTGCGGGAAAATTTGAATTGCAATTTCTTTCATTTACGTTTCAACTCAAAATATTGTTACATATTATTAGCTCACACCAAAACTATTTGATTCCAGTCTTATAAATTCAATTAAGAAACCACTGTTCCACAAACATTTTTTCTTTCATATGGTTATTGAAAAATGTGTAATTTGAATTTTCCCGCTAAAGTAGTTCTCAAAAGCGAGATGCGCCTTTAATTGGTTGCTATGGAAGAGTTTTTTATGGGATTAGATGGTTTCATGTACCAATAGCATCCCCGAAAGATTACTCATTGATTTCTAATTGGCCGGTTTAATGTGGTAGAGGGGATCAAAGCCAATTAAAAACGGCGCGTAATTCATTGATTCAACAACAGGGTCGATTCTCCACTGTCATCGACTGTTTTCAAACAAAAAAGATGACCTTCCCACCATTTCCCACCAACTTTGTTCCCTCTCCAAAAGGACGAATTCTAATGAATCAGTTTAAGGGCAAATGGTAGTCTATGACGTAGTCGAAATTTGACCTTGTAATGTATTTTTTCTCCGACTTCTTATTTCC